>VZRI01008334.1:0-25329 GCA_013397515.1 Upupa epops
TATCATAATCTAAAATTTCTTACAGAATTATGTTTAGATTTACCTTTACATTTGCTTGAAATACAGTGTCCTTTCTGTGATGCAGTCACTGAAAATTTTCTCTCCTTCAGGGATTCTTCGCTTGTTTGTTTTCTTAATAAAAGAGAAGAATAGAACAGCATAAAACCACCGTTTCCTTCCTTCCTCCCTTGCACAAGGTTCTCAACCTATGTGACAGCATGTGATTACACAGAAACTGTACTAGCACAGAAGCAGAACACCCTTTGGCTCTGTGAACCGTACAGCAAAAGAAGGAACTACGTATTAACAATGACCAAACCAAAAGAAATAGGTGGCTGATTCATACCAAACCATTCTCAGCTGTGGCTGTCTCGACCACTGCCAATTAGAAACATGAAAACCCCCACTTCCCAGCTGGGAACACAGGCTGGAAAGTCAGACGACAGAGAAAGGCAAGTCTTGGGATTTTGAGAAGAACCTTCGGTGAAAGCCAGGCTCTAACACCTTTATCTTTTAGGAAAACTCTACCAAGCAAATTCAATTGACAAAACTCTTGTGCACCTAAAGAACTGATTATCTAATTAGTGCAGAAAGCAGTGTCAGGCTGTCAGGTTGTGTAATAAATGCAAAAAAGCATTAACAGAAACTCCTGAGCACTCACACTGCNAAGCAGCTAAACTAACCCATTGGATAAAACATGACGCTGACTTTAACTGTGTAAGCCAATACATTGCTCAGCTGGCAGAGTTAGAAAAGCACTGCACACGTAGACAAGCAGGATGATTTTCACTGTGATGAGTCTGCTGCTGTACTGGAGCTGGATGTACAGCTCAAGTGCAAAGAAGTTAATTCAGAGTAAGTATGAGACTTCAGTATTTTACTATCAAACACTGGATATCACCTAACACTCCAAGCACAAACAATATCGTTTCTTCTATTTCACACCTATTCTGTCTGTTAGTCTCATCTGCTTGCAAGGACACTGATGGAAGCAAAAAAGCATTCATGGAAACTCCTGAGCACTCACACTGCTTTATAGGTTTATGTGAGGGCCTGACACCCCCTTTTAGTGCTTTCAAGGGAAAAGACCAAATGATAGAACACCACTCTGCACACAGATGATGGTGGTGATGCACCACGACTGGCTGGCAACAGTCAGAGCTATTTCTACATGCTCCGCAGGTACTCTCAAAAGTACTGCACCCACATGGTCTCCTCTTTGTAAGCAAAGTAGCTTGTTCTAATAATAAGATATTTTAGAGAAAGAATAATTGCTAGGGGCACACAGCATTATCACAAAACCAACTGCTTCCAAATGTATTTCGGGGTCTAAATGAGTTAAGACTAGCTTAGGATTTGATAGTGGGAAAGAAATTTAATTTTGAGCTCTGTTCATGTTCTCAAGGTTTTGCTCACAACTAAAGTTGTCCATGGCTGAAAGATTCTCACATCCTCACAGGACCAGCAGCATTTCACTTTTAACAGGTAAAACATGTGATGGAGCAGGGTGAGCACAGCAACTGTGCTCTGCAGAAACCACAGGAACAACCATCACATACAGATGTGGCATTCCATCTTTTCTTCCTGTGGATTTCTTTCACCTGGGATTGCTGGTTTGGACCAGAACCCTCTGTTCTCTTGCAAGTGATCATTCTCACTTTAACAGGAAGATAAAAGGAAAACACCAGCTCGTGTTATCACAAGAACAGGGGAAAAGGACTGTTGTGACTCCTGAATAAGTCACAGACAAATGATGATGGAGCTGTGCATGCTTATTTAACCTGGATAAAAGAAGTCTGGGTGGCAGATGTGACTGCTGCCTTCCACTCAAAGCAAAGGCAAAGCCAACCTCTTCTCAGAGGGACATAGCAAAAGCACAAAGCAATGGCAACAAGTTGCATCAACTCTTCATAATGAAGCATTGAAACACAGGCTGTGTTCAGAAGAAACACTGTTATTTCATCAGCAGTCAGTCCACCCTCAGAGATGTAAAACACTTGACTAAAAGTCTCCCTGAGCAAAGTGCTTTGGCACAAGAGTTAACCCTACTTTGAGCAGAAGGTTTCATCCAGCGACCTCCAGAGATCTCTTCCAGCCAGTGTTCTCTTTCCATGGTTCTGTGACAGGGACAACACAATTTGTCACATGGCTCACATGCACAGCACAAAGTGACACAGTCAACAGACACGTGGCACCTAGCTAAGCAGCTTACATCAGAACCTTGGTGTCTGAACTTTGTGATGAACACCTTTTCTCCCCACCCTTCTGCTCCCACAGTACAAGGTCCTGCTCAGACCATTCTGTTCTTCTGTGTACTTGTGAACACTTCAGATTCTGCTTCTTGGCATATAACGTCTGATCAGTAATCAGGATTTCTTGGAACTCTCCCAGAGAATCATCTGGGAGGTTGTGCAGCAGGTAGTATCCATTTTCCTTTCAGAACAAAAACCAAGCGGCGATGGTTTCTGCCTGAACCCGGTAAGAAAGAATTCTTTGGAATACAGTGGTAGCAAGAATCTGCAGCAGACAAAACCAATAAAAACCGCAATTAATCCTAAAACAATTTAGTCTCCCACTGTTTATGCATCACTGTTAGTTTACAGGCACCAACACGTCCTGTTAATCACAGAGTAATTGTCTTAACACATTTAATGTTGAGGTTTGCTAGTTTCATTTCAGACCTGCAGAACAGATTGGCAGTGGACGAGGTGTCAGTGCACTGCACTAACACTTCCTGCAAGAGCGGAGTGTGAGAAACAGCCTCCATGAGGCCACCTTCCTAACAACTGACCACGGCTGCACAAAGACAGGCAAAAGCCATATTGATAACAATACTGTAAGTTCTGATTTAGCTGCAGAAGCATTAGACCACTGTGTTGCCCAGATGTAGAATTCTGCCTTTTTTCCAGTCCCAGTTCCAGGACTTTCCTAAATTCTGGTCTCTAACAGAAGGATTGGGCTTTGCGTCAAACCTTTCAAGTGCTGCTGTTCAAAGTATCATAAATGCCATTTTCAGCCTTCAGTTGTTTCTTTAATTCTTCAGATGAAACCAGCTCTCCTTATCCTAGCCCTCTGTCAGCTCAATTCAAAATGGATATGAAATGTGCCTAAAGGCAATCCTTACAATTAAGGTTTTCAGGAAAAAAACCCAAAAACCTGCCTCTGAACCGATAAAGAGAGTATTTGCCTCTTTTACTACTTTTAGAAGACTGACCTCCCCTTTAACGTCACTGTCCTGGTGCTAATTTAGTTCTTCGGCTTCTTCTCTCCCCCTCCCCAGTCTGTAAATATCGGGACACCAATCTATAAGAAGAGGGACAAATTTCACCAAGTCCACCTTTTGTCTGGCAGACTCTATTCATAGGACAACACAAAAGACATGGGCACAAACTGAATTAACAAGTAGACGTGGTATTGTTACACTCTAATGTTATTTTCACCCCCTGTATGGCAGATCTGGTGGGAATTATAAGTAACAGCTTAAACAGCAAGTCTGGGCATCCAGCCACTCCAGCCAGAACAACAGCCTAATGCTTGTCTGTAGCTGGTTTTGCTCGAAAGGAGTCTCTCTTTTAGGGAGTTTTCTAATAAAAAATTAACTTTTGAGGCTTATAATCCAAGAACTTTATGCCCTTTTGATTTTGGACAAAAAGTTTCTTAAGGAATATGTTCAGCACCTGTCTTTTCAGAAGCAAAGATGAACAGTTATTTCATCAGCAGTCAGTCATAACCACTTGTTAGATTATTAAACTGGGTACATTACTAAGTCTTTGTGCTTTTTGAGGAGGTATTTTCTGACCTACTTGTGAGCTGCTGTAGCCTGTACTTAAGTGGCCTGTTTTCCCATCCTTTCTCAAGCCACAGTGCTTCATTCCACTCAAATAAATAAAATACCAATGTTTTTTTCTTTTCTTCTCTGCAGAGAAAAACTCCAGTCAAAACAGCACAGGCAAGTTTATCCTGTATGCCTCAACAGTCTATCCCTTGCGTCTGGCTTGTAACAATCAACATAAAACACTGACACCGCCTTGTCTACTTGTATGACACTAAAAAGATCCACACAACAGTTACACCTACCCATGCTGCTCGTCACTGCCTTCTGCCACAGAGGGTTTCTTTCAGGCTGGGAAGTTGATTTTGTTCCAGGAAAGAAATATATGACTCTGTGCAAACACCATTCATTCAACCAGCCAGTAAATAACTGGGGAATGACCACAGGACATTGGCACTGCATGTATCATAAAAAAATATTTAAAATCCTGATTGTTACGGCAGATAACATGTTAAGTGTATGTTTAGATTCATACAATGTACCTCCTGCATCACTGATATCTCAGGTGACTAATTGTCATGACTGGGTGACTCAGATTTCCCTTTTCAATGACACAGGAAATAGCTGGACACTGGAACCTACTTACCAGGGAGAGACACATTTGATCATACACAGATTATGAATTGCATTTTTCTCCTCAGACTTTATTGACCACAACACTGATCCTACAGCCATCATCAAAATTCAGAGGCACAGTCCCAGTACAGGACTGGTCAACTGCCAAGGTAAGATAAACCCTTCATTTAGGCCAAGTTAAAGGTAGTCAAAACCCTGTGCCTTTGTGCATGTAGATGATTCACCTCAACAACTGCATACAATAAGTTATCTAACAATTCAGACAGACAGCAGATGCTTCTTTTTTAGGGCTGATGCAGTAAGTTTCAAAAACAATACTATGGGACCTTTTGTATAGGTAAAAGGAAAACGAGATGCTGCATCATCACAGCAACAAGTACAGTATTACTGATGTTAACACTGTCATTGTCAGTTTTTCTATAGTATCATAAGAAAGAAAAAAGCAAAAAGACTGACAATAGACTTTAAACAATAACAAAAGAAATGTCCACACAAATCTAATCAAGAACTCCATGATCTTTAAGGTCCCTTACAACTCTAACCTTTCTATGATTCTAAGAAGAAAACAGCGCAAACTGCACTCCAGGTCCCTTTAAAATCCTAGTGGAATAAGCACTGGTTTTAACATGCCTGATTGCCTTGCACTGGTCAAATTAAAATCTCTATTTAATAATTAATATTATTAAATATAGTGTACAAGTACAAAGATTGCATTTGGTGTTCCTGCTCCTAGAAACACCTGGGTTTTTGCAACCTGCTTTTTCCCCTCCCTGATTTTGATGTGCATGAGAGACTTTATACAAGCAACATGGGAAGAAAAACGACTTTACAAGACAAAGAGTGAAACGAACTACTCACAAAGTGCTGTCAACGGCTCATTGTAAACCTGGGAAAAATAAAGTGATAAAAATCAATTTCTGCAAGCGATCTTTCATTTGCAATGTTTTAGACGCTCTATAACGGCAGAGAGTAAGGTCACACTGCCTTCTTTTAGGACAATAGTACATATATAGAGTTTTCACTTGCTTCTCTCCTTGCAGGAGCATTTCCTTGCATGCTTTGTGCTGTCTGTAAAGGCATGTCAGGGGCATTACAAGTGGCTAGCACGCTCTCACTCCCCATGTCCATCCCGTTCTGCCCTCCCCCGACGCCATTGCAGTTTCCCATGGCAGAGTGAGTAATTGGTATTGTTCACAGCTCCCCAGCAGAACGACACAGAAGAAGGGCAGGAGAACAAAGACTGTGCAAGGAAGCAGAGAAGAAAGTGGGGGAAGAAAAGCAAAAGGCATCTTCTGCTCTTAGTTACGTCTGACAGCTCTATATTAATGTAACAGAATGAAGTGTAGGATTTGTCCTCTAAAAGAGACAAAGGATTAGGAGAAAACTACTTAGAGGCCAGTTAGTTAAACCTTTAAAATAATTACAATTGAATAGACACTATGCTTCCGCTTCAGAGGAGGAAAGATTTCCCTCCAACTGCAACAGAGCCTTTTATAAGTAACAATTTGTAATTATTTGTTAAAAAGATTTAAGCCAATTAAGTTCTAGGCAGAATACAAGCTAAATTCTGCAGCCTGATGTGGAATAGGAGCACAGACATAATCCTGACCACAGACAGGTATTTCTGTGGTCAGCACAGTCAAATGCTGTAACAGCATTTTATATCCAAATTTATACTGTAACTTATGAACAGAACTGGAGGCTGTGGGAAAAACTAACCCCAGCATAACTCCATTTACTTAATTGAATTATTTGATCATTTATACTAGCTGAAATGTGCTCCAGAGTTTATGGTCAGAGGTGGGAACAAACTAAGCTGCATTAGACAACTGATCTGGAGAAGTAAACCTGTAATAGGTACTTCTCACTACAAAGGAATGTAGTGGCTGAGTCCCTTAATAGGAAACACTAAAACTAATTAAGAAAGAGAAGGCACATCTTTTAATAATTAATAGTGAACAGGATCTTCAAAGAAGGGCAGTGAGTGATAATACTGAATAATTCAGCATTATAACCAAAGGAACAATGGCACAGTAACTCTATATGTGAGCATGTGCAACAAAATCCAACCCAAACCATTTGTTATGCGGATGGTTTCTTGTGTTCACAAAAGGATATTCATCCAAGATACTCTTTCCCATCAAGTGGGCAGCAAACAGTTTCTGAAACTTATCTTTATAGCAAAGTTAAAAGCAGGTGGTAAAGTTGTACTGAAGCAAGTGATTTTATGCTCTGCCAGAGTCAGAACCAAAAGACCAGAAGTGGGACCCAGTAAAGGGGTCAGTAAATCTGTGTTCCCAATAGGCCAAATTAACCACAACGTCAGTTTAATTAGCACGGGGAAAACAAAAACACAGCAGATTTTTCACTTACCCTGTCACTTGACAAAGCTCCAGCAGCAGAGGTAGCCACTGTCTGTCAAATTCACAAACAGAAAGCTTTAGCAGCTGTTGAGCATTCCAATTGAATCTGTGATCATAAATCTTGAAGAATTTTAATCTGCTGTTAAGAGGTAGACACCCATCAGTAAAAAAGCCACGAGTCTCACTTACTGAATGAGATTTAAAAAAAAATTATATGTAGTTGCAGAAATCTGGCAAAACGTTAAAGATTGTGAGGAAAAACATGTAAAAAGGCAAAGAAAGATGCGAGTGAGACTAGGAAAGACAAAGCCCACTGCTGTTTAGCCGCCTCTGCCACACTGCTGGCAAGGCTTGTTACACCTGCTGCAGCTTCCCTCAGCAGACAGGGGCCAGCCAAGCTACATGACAAAAAAGCGCTTTTGGAATTTCCCTCTGAAGCAGTTTTGAATACAAGTTGCTATAAATACCTGTTGTGAATTCACCATGGAGTAGGGGCAGCTTCCTCTGCTTACTGAGGACTGTCACAACTCCTCTAGCACCAAACCCTGATCAAGTAAAGCTATTCCAGTAAGAGGTGTGACTGCCCATAGCATAGCAAGGGGGTTGGAACCAGATGATCCCCAAATTCTCTCTCAACCTAAGTCATTCCGTGATTCTATGGTGCGTATCCTTACAGACATCCCAGGGGAGGAGCACATCTCTCCTTGGTGCTCGGTGAAGCCCAGGAAGAAGATGAGAAAATATCCTGGCCCATGTACACACTGAATCACAGCAAGCTGGAAGGGACCTCTGAAGATCACCTAGTCCAAACTCCTGGGGAAGCTGGCAGTGATCAGGTTTCTTGTATTTAATACAAAAGACACTGCAGCAGAGTCCAGCGCCTGGTAGCCACAGACACAGGAGTTTGGAGAGTGAACTGGGAGACCATTTAAGCCAATTAAAAAACTGTAACAGACTTGGCTCTGACTCGTGGAAAATCACTGGTAGGGAGAGAGAACGTTATTTGGTGAGAAGTAAAAATATTTACCTCTTAAACTAAGGAAATATACATAAACACATACATAACATCACAAATAAAGATATAACAAGACAACGGGCAGAAACATGCCTTCTAATTTTAAGAAAGTGTTTAAAAGAGCAATAAATACATGGCTGAACACTTGTCGCAGCCCTTAGCAGCACTCCAAATACTCTAATGCCCCGGAAAAGCAAAGTCCCTTACGGTTTCCCCCACGGCTGCACGAGGTATTCGGTCGTCGATTGCACGGAACCACCCCTTGAAGAAGCAGGAGAACCTCCCGTTCCCCCAGCAACAAAATGGCCGAGAGGATGCCCGTCCTGCCCCAAGAGACCGGGCGCTGCCCGGGAGGCCGCGCGAACCCGCTGTCCGCACGCAGCGGCTGAAGGAACCGCAGACAACGCCGCTCGCTCCCTCCCTCCGCGCCTCCTCACTGGCCGATCTTCACCTTTGCGCCCGGCAGCGACCAATCAGCGGCCGCGGCGGTGGGCGCAGGGCGCTGCTCACCTGCTGCAGCTGCGCCCGCTTGCTGCTGGCCGGTGGGGCGCGGTGCGGCGGGGCGGGACGGTGTCTCTTGCGGAGGAGCGGCCGTTCGCTCCCGCGGAGGAGCGGTTACGCTGACGGCGCGATGGTGTGCGGGGGCTTCGCCTGTTCCAAGAACTGCCTCTGTGCTCTCAACCTGCTCTACACGGTGCGTGGGGAGGGCAGGTGGCGGGGAGGGCAGGTGGCCGCCTGGGCGGCTGGCAGGTCTGACCCGGCCCGCGGCGGCTTCGTCTTTCTCCCTCCCTCGGGCGGTGGTCGGTGCTGTGGGGCTGGGGCTGGCGCGCGGTCACGGCCTCCGACTGCGCTTGGAAGGTGGTACCAGCCGGGCCAGGCTTTGTCACCGCGGGGACGTGGCTCTCCGCGACGGGGCGGCCCGACGGGCGCTGTTGTCCGGAGTGGGGTGGGTGTCGATCTTGTCAGCATCGGGCCCAGCCGAGCCGCTGGGGAGTGTGGGGGGGAGACAGGCGGCCCCATGCGAGAGGAGGCCCGGCCTGGTCCGGTGGTGCCTTTTTTCACCACCGGGAAAGGTCGCTGCTCCAGCCCGGGCGTGAAGCAGGAAAGCGTCTGTGGTGCTGTTAACCGACCCCGGAGCAGCAGCGAGACGGGCGGCTCGGTGACGGGAGCCCCGTGTGTGTGTCGGGCCTAGAGGGGAGAGAGGGGGCCTGCAGGGGAGAGAGAGGGGATGCGCTGGACAGGCCCCAGCCCCTCTGCGTTGCCCTCGGATGGACCAGAGTTACGAAGTCTGGCATCTTGAGGGTGGTGGGAACATGGGTGCTAGGAGAAGGAGTAGTAGTTATGGAAACTGAAATAACTGACTGACTGGCAGGCTGCAGGCAGGTGTCTGCTTTTGTTAGGAGAAGTCAGATAGCCTGTTTTTGCTAGAGAATAATAAGCTCTCCAAGTGTGGTGTAGCTGTGGGGTTTTCTACATATCATCTACTTTAAAATAGCAAAGAAATAAGAAACAGAGTGTCATGCAATGACTTCTTAAAGTGCAGTGGAAGAAGGTAGCATGTTAATAACTGAGGTGGGATGACATTGAGCAGACTGCAATTAGGGTCAGCCAGTGCTTGAGGACGTTTGTGTCAGTGCTTCCAACTGAAGGTGAGACAAAAGAACAAATAGATCTAATGTTCATCAGAACAAACAGTTCTCATAGCTGGTAGTTACAGGACTTGATGCAAATCACCAGGATGGAGCATGAATGGATGTAGAAGAGTTTTACTGAAGCCTGAGTTGCTTGTTTTAGATTAACCTTCCCTCAGAAAAAGAGTGAAACAAAACCATAGTATAGGATAGGCTGAGCTATTGTACGTGGCTTCTTCAAGATGCTCAGAGAGAGAGAGCCCAGAAAAAGCCTTGGGAGTATGCTTGGGCAGCCTAATCTACCTGCTGTTAAAGTCTCTGAGGATCCCTGTGGTGGTGTGGCTTGCCGGTGGTTCCTCCAGCTACGATGGAGCAGAGGGGAACAGGTAGGCATTGCTGTCTTTGGCATTTGTGGTTGGAAGTTTAGCATATGTAGACAGTAGTGATGAATGTAAGTTAGAATCATGGAATAATAAGTGACATCAAAAGATCATTTTGACCAATTTTTATGGCATTTCCCCATTCTAATGGTTTATAGGTGAAGTGTCCTATCCCAGTTTCTCTTTTTAGTAAACAGGAGGTTAATGCAGGACTTGTTTTTATTACCGATGTTATTTCTTGAGCAAGAAGAATGAGAGAGATCTGGATTTTTCCAACATCATATATCATCAAATCTCATCTTGATATCATGTGGATAGCAGGTGTTTTTCCTGAATACACCAACACTTATTCCTGCAGGCACATAACACTGTGGTGTTAGAGGTCTGGTAGGTCTTTCAGGCATATGTGGCCTGAGCAAGGCTGTGTTGGTATTTCGGACTTCCGTAGTTCTGTTTGTGATGCCTGTACAAAGAACCTGTGACCTTAATCTTGCTCTGATATCTCTTTGAGTCAACTTTCTTTTGTGTGCATGGCTTGTTTTTCCTTCATCTGACCTGTGCAGGACACGTGCTTTTACTGAAGGGAAAGAATTTCCTATTTGAATTACAGTAACTAGAATAGCCAACTGTTACTGCTTATGTTGTGTATAAATTAAGCCAAGTTATGAGACTAGTCCTTGTAATTTCTGGGTTATGGAAATAACATTTAACCTGTTTTGTTGCCCTGGTGACATTGGTCTAGCAAAGCATATGGGATTCTTCTCCTGCTCTGATGACTTTCCGCTTTCTTTTTCCTCTTTACCTCTCTCTGTCTTGGTATCTGTAGCTACACCATTTGCCACTGAGAGAAAATGTAATAGCTTTTCAAGAAACTGTCAAGGTCTACTAATTTATCTGTGATACCTTCTGGAGATGCTGTGAGAATTCTGAACTTTGAAGATTTATGAGGATCGAGACTGAAATCGGGTAACTGCTGTGATTTCAGATAGAAACAGGAACTGTCTACAGTGAAGATGTTCTGGATGTTTTATCTCAGTTCAGTGGAGGAGCAGTGTGACAAGACTCCGTATGTCTGTGCCAGTGTCTTGTTTTTTGTGATGTGTGTGGGTGAAAAGGAATTGAAATGTCTTGGAGCCTTTTTTCCTGAAATTGAGTCAGTTGTTTCATTACTTGTAGATTTGTCAGTGGTGTTACTAAACCCTTCTTTTGTGTCTAACGCTTTAGCTAAAAAGCTCATGGTTGAGTGCAGTCAGGCTCTCTAACCCTCTACATAATGGTGACCCAGATGGGCTGCGCAGGGATCCAAATAAGGACCCACTAGGACAAATTGGAATTTTGGTTGTTGGGTTTTTTTATGTTGTTTCACTCTTTACGGTAGTACACCAAGAAACATACATGTCCTGACAGTAATAAATCCATTACTGGTTTAAGGGAAGAAACCAGAACCCTACTAACCTAACTGTTTGCTTAACATACTTTTCAGATAGTAATTTGCTGATTAATATTTTGCTTTTCTGTATCTCATTAGGCCTAGATTCTATTTGTAAATTTATTTCTTATGAATAATTATGGCACCTGTGCTAAGTCTGTCTGTCTTCGGTTTGGTTCTTTATGGGTGTTGGAAGAATGGAGAAAAGTAGAGACTGTTAACCCTATATACAATGACACGTATTGCAGGAATAAAGATTTCCATGGGAGAAATGTCTACATACAGGGACATGTAGAATAATAGTTTGGGGTATGTGACCAATTTTGTCTTTACTTATTTGATCATATTTACATTTCCCATGGGACGACAAACCCTTGCAAACTGTTTGAAATGCCTGTCCCTAGAGTTCAGCCAAATTCAAGGATGTGCACGTAACTTAAGGCTTCTGATCTGCCAGGTATGAGAACCTGAGATGCTGGCTATGCCAATATTTGCTCACTTTAACAAGACAAGGATTTCCTTAGGTTGACAACGTTCCTTCCAAGGAAATGATGAGTAATTCTGTTAAAGTGTGAACAGCTGATACCTTATTTCAAACCAGATTCTCAGAAAAAAAGCGAAATTCATTAGTCTGGGCTACTGGTGAAATATTGAAGTGGTAATTTGGCCTCAAGATCTAATATTTAAATTAAAAAAAAATGCTGATGATTCATTTGGATGGGGTGTGCTGGTTTGGCACCCAAGTAGCTGCTTAATTTCTACTGCAGCAGCAAAGATGTTCATTGTCAGCAAGTAAGTATTTCACATTTGCTGTGATAAGCTGGTTTTTGGTTTTCCTAGCACCTAGAGTGTCCATTTGATCTAAAATAAAACACATGGCACCTTTACCTTTAACAGTGTCTGTTACTTAGTAGCACAGTGTTTGTTCCAAAAAAGCATCCCTGTTTGCTCTTGACAAACCATCTAGTCTTTATCCCAAACCATTTCCTTCTTGTAATACTTTGCTCTCTGAACTTGTTTTCTGGACTGTCCTTGTTTTTGCATTGCTTCCCAAAACAAAGCATTGCATTTGAGAGAGGTTTTTCTACTGTTGTCTGTTGTTCTCTGGGTGCAGTACTTAATGAAAGTGTGATTAGAGCCTTTTTGCCCTCTTCCACAGAAGGTGCTTTTCCTGTATAAAGATGAATACAGGAATTGTTAGATTTGGACAGCACTTGTTTGGTGTGGCAGGGTTTTTATAGTGTTCACCTTAATCCCAGCATTTGTGACACAAAGGGGTGACTGTGTTGAATCTTCCATGCACATGTGCCAGCTCTGTCTCCCTTCTCCTTGTATTGGTGAACACACCAATGGTGTGTTTGAGGCAGGGTATGAACATCTAGATTTTTCTAGGGAAAGTTTATAGTTCTTGATTGCTGCAGTAGCAGTGTGGAGCCAGGTACAAGCATACAAGAATTTCTAGAGAACCACAGTTCCTGCCTCATGGGGCAGCTTCCTTTACAGTGATAATGAACTTGTGATCCTGGAGTTCAATTACATTTTGGTTTGTATGAGTGTGTTTTCAGCGCTAAGAAGTGAACAGCTTAATCATGGCTAATGTTCTTTCTACTGTTATTTCCATGAGATGCATGTGTGGAAGAAATATCTGAGATCGCAGAGCTTCCTGAAAGTGTTTTGCAAAGCAAACAAAAGTAACCATTTCAGAAGTTAGTTGTTCATGCTGCACAGCAGAAAGCTTGATTTTTCTAAAGGTTAGAGAGTACAAAACATGTTAAAACTCATTGTCATCTTAATATGAAAGAAGCTTTTTATGAAGTCACAGTACTGGCCAATAACATGAAGAACTCTGAACTAGACTGTTGAACTGAAAGAACTGCTTTTGTGATAAGATACAGGAATGCTGTGTTTCCCATAGATTACTTGTTCCATCCACATCATGTGTCTCAAGTGAGTTCAGTTACCAGACTACTGGTCACTCCTTATGTAAATAGGTAGAAGGTAGAAGTTTCTGAGCTTTACTTACTGATCAACCTTTGCTTTTAGTAAAGCTGAAGTACTGTAAGGAGATAAAGTTGCTTGCAGACTAGCTAGCTTAGAGCAGTGGTGGAAATCCACTGAAATTAGTCTTAATCTACCCATTGCTTTAATGTGATAAAGTGCAGGGGACCAGAAGAATTGTCTTCTAGATTTTTAGTGACTGAATAATTCTCTTTGACTAGGTATAAATGAGTGGCCAAACTGAACAGGTAGGGTGGTGGAATGAAGTCTGTATCTGTGAAATATATGTATTTGAGCTTTAAACCCAAAAGCCCCCTTAAAAGAGGCAGAATATAGGCTTACATGCGGAGGGGGAGGTGAGGAAGGATGTTTCATCACTTGGGCAGACTCTGGAGTTTTAGTTCCTCTTCCTTATCCAGCTTGACAGCTATTCTGTAAATACTTCCATTGCTGATATCAGTGTAAATGCTGTGTAATATTTTACCCAGCAATGGTGAGGCTGTATTTCTTAAAATTTAAGTTTTTCTAACTCCTTTTTGGGCTGAGACTCCGAGGACACAGTGGAAATGCTAGGTCCTATGCACAGTTTCCTTCCTAGCGAGCTATCTAAGCCAGCTGAAATGCTGAAAGTGCTACTTACTCAAAGCAGCCAGTTTGCATGTGGCTTGCTGTTGAAGGAAAGAGGAACTGGTTTTGGCTTTTGAATTGTTTCTCGGTGGCGAAAAATAGTTTGTTGGTATTTTAGTTTCTTTTTGTAATGTGAACTGTAAGCTTATGGTTAAGTACACAAGAGGTAAGTGAAGACAAATTTTTTTTTCAGCACAGGAGCAAGGGAAATGAGCAGCTGTGAGTGCAGGAGAACTTGGATTCAAAGAATGGAACAAAGTCAGAATTATGGAGTGGCTTTTTTGTGGGAGAAGTAGTAATTTATGCAGTGGTAGGGAAAAACAGAACAAACCCACAAGGGCTGTAATCATATTAATAAGCTAACTGGAGAAGAGGACAATCAAAACTTGTCATGGCTTTCCCTCTGAGACAAATTCTAGAAGTCTAGAAATTGTTATTTTTGAAACATACCTGAAATGCAAATTTGTGTGTATGTGTATAAAAAAATCTAATGGAAGTCTTTTGAAGTCAAGTCCGATTCATTCTACTAGACCTGAACAGATGGTAACAGTGGAGTAACTTTTTTGTCTGTGAACATTATGGTTGATTTTTAGGTATTTATTTTTTGGCTCCACAGTAAATAGACTTGATCTCATAGTGAAGGCTCCCAATCTTCGCTTAGGATTTTTGATATCTATAGGTTTGTTCTAGTAAAGCACACACATGAATTCAGATTGAGTTTATATCATGGATTATGTTAAGCCTATGTTTGCATGTGTGCTTTAAAATAATGCTGCTAGAATTTGTACTGATGGAGAACATAGCATATAGCAAATGAGGATATTAAATTCAAAGTACTAGCTGCCAGACCCTTCATGTGCACATACTTCCCGTGGCACTGTGTTACTTCTCTGGCTTATGGCCCATATGTGTTTGTAGTGCCTTTCTGTAAGACATGCTGCTCTAGCTTGAAATTTTAATACATTATTTTGCTTTTAATGCCTGTTGGCTTTTTATGTAGATGTGCCTTAAGTGAACAGGAGCCTTTACATGACATCTCAGAAGTTATGTAAGTACTTCTGAAGGATCATTAATTGCTCTTCCATTGAGAGACCTTACCACTTGTAAGAAGGTGTTACATTGGTAGAGGATTAAGATAGCTGGTGATAATCTTTATTTAATGAGCTGAGTGGTAGAGAAGAGTCTTTGGTAGGTGTTAAATCTGTTCCTTAACTGCTTGTTAAAAATGTTGTGTTTGGGTTTGGCAACATTCTTCCATATGGAAGAGCTCATGGAAGAGCTGATGGTAGGTTCCGAAACTGTTGGTTAGAACTGTCTGTGGCTCATCTGTCCAGGGTCCTGCTAAGGGCAGAATGATGAATAACATGCACATTTGCTAGCTGTGGCTTTGTCAGTTGAATCTTGAAAGCCTCTGAGAAGGTTGTCACCTCTCTGAGTTATGGCACAAAACACCTTGAAGATGTTTTTTCTAATGTCCAGTCCTAATTTCCCAAGCTGTTACTTGTGGTCAGCTAACGCTGTGAAGAGTTTGCCTCCAGCAGTTTTGTAATGTACCTTTAGCATCAGTTGCCATTACATTACCCTAAGCTGCCGCTAGTCAAAGTAAATAGACCCAGTTCCATCACCTGCTTCTTAAACATCCTCCTCGAGTCTCCAGTGATTTTGTTGATTCTTTCCAAGTTCTCAAATTCCTTTTCAACTTGGGAGGTTTGAAATAGGACACCGTATTTGAGCTGCAGTCTCACCAGCATTGAGTTTCTTTTGATTGCATTCTTCTTGGTTTTCCTGATTGCAGTGAGAGCAACTTCTTAGCTCATTCAGCCTGGCAACCAGTGTGATCCCCAGTAGGACTTATTGTTCAGTCTGTTCCCAGGCTCCACTGAAGCACCCCAGGACCACAGTTTTGTGCTTCATGAGGTTCCTGTTAGCTTATTCCTCCAGTTTGTTGTGGTCTGTCTGAGTCTCTATTTGGACAGTCAGTTGCTTTTCACTATTCAGTAGTATCCACTAGTTTTTTATGCATCATTCTGTCTTATATCACCTAAGTTGTTGATGAAGATACTGTATGGTGGTGTCCTAGTATCAGCCTTTGTGGTGCTTCTTACCTGCTGTCAGCTGGGTACAGTTGACTATAACCCTTGAAGCTCAGCAGTCCATTCTGTCTGTGGTCAATCAGTTTAACGTGCTGTCTGTCCAGCCTGTGGTTTCTTAGCTTAATGAGACTATTGTGGGGAACCAGATAGATCCCAATCACTACAAACTGTACTGTGATTCAATGTATTTCTGGTAAATCTATCAAGCAAATATTTGAGGCGTTAGTAGCTTTATGTGAGAAAACTCATAAAAGTAAAATGGAGCTTCACAGCTACTGCAGTGTTTCAAGGAGGGTGCTGCGTTCTTTGTGAGAGTTCTGGTACTATGATATGTGGTTTCAGTAAAATAAACTGTTCAGTGAGATGTAGTGAGTCCTTCCTTTACTTAAGAGTAAACTTAAAAGTTACTTAATTTTTTAAGTAAATCTTGTACATTTGAAATGTGCATATTACTTATTTGAAAGCAGTTAGGGTAACTTTTTGTTTTAAATATGTTTGATACAAAGTCTTAGCAGCTCACTTTTAGTAATGTTGCATCTGAAATAATTTTGTTTCAACACATTGGAATAATTGCTGCTGAGTAGTAATTTCTAGTGGCTGTTGTTTTACAGATGTGGTGTTTGTAGTAGTGTGTGTCACTTCAATTTTTCACATTAAGACACTAATATAAGTGTGTGTATATATATATATGTGTGTGTATGTGTAGAGTTTTAGGTCTTTTCAGGTTTGCATTGGACTGTTAGAATGATAATTTTTCCATCCTTTCATTTTCGGTCAACATGCCAATAAGTCAGAAATTTAATACTAAATCTGTTGCAGCTTTGCAAACCATATCAGAGGTCTCTGTTTCAGTTTCGAAACACCAAGTCAGTTTTCCATGATTCTAAGCAGCCAACATTGGCATTGGAGTAGCCCATAGGTATTTTGTTCCATATCATGTATCTGTACCTGACTGGGTGCAGCATTTTCATATAGCTTGCCATCCAGAGCCCAGTAGCATGGATCTGTGATCATATTGAATTTCTAGATGTTCTAAGGAATTAGCCAATGGGCATCTTTGTCATGTGAAAGAAGATAAAATAAAACCTTGGTATTCTGGAGGTAAAGCATGAAAATGAGCCTAAATGTCAAATTGGAATGTGATCAGAAGAAATGTGGAACCATTTTGTTCTTTTATATTTAAAAGCCAGTCATCTGATTCCTGAGCATCTGGTGTTCAGTAGTGGGTGTTTTGGCCTAGAGGATCACAGTAGTAACTTTTACTATCAAATACACTAATCTCATGTCAGTGGTTGACATCTTGGCCAACCCAGGACAAGTTAACAATTAGCAAAAGTGCTAGAGCTGAAACCAGGACAGAGAGCTCAGTTGCCTCTTATGAGTCACATCATCACATCATGTTCTTAACTGTAATCCCCGTTTCCCTGAGGGGCAACCTCCCGGCCCCAGCAGTTCTCTTTCACTCTGATAGGTTGCATTCTCCCTATCCTTCCTCCTCTGTTCCTTCCTCACCCAGAACAGTAGTCACCCATGATCTTTATCTAGCTGATGTGGGAGTTTTCTGTGGCCTGTGGGTCATCCTGGTGCCTGACCATTCCAGCCTGGCTCCCTTCCTGAGAGTCAGAGGTTCCTTTCAGGATGTCCCCTGCTCCATGTCCTGCTTCAGCATGTTATCTTCCATAGGCTATGGGACAGAACTCTCCTCCTCTGTGCACTTTACTCTCTGTTGAGCTCTGGGCTCTCCATAGATTTCACTCTCTTTCTGTCCCCATGCTCCCTGGGTTAAATGGCTGTGTTACGGTTTTGCTAAACCATTACAGGCTGCTATGGTGTGCTCAACTCAGTGACCTCATGGCTTCTGCCAAAAACAATAGCTCAAAGCCAACAGGAAACAGATTTGCCTCACAGGTTTTCCTCTCCCCAAAATATATTTGCAGAGGTGCCAGTTGATTGACATTTCCAGAGGCAGATGAGTAACTGGAGCTGGGGGAGCTTCTATTTTCAAAAATTCTTAACCAGAGTTGTGCCATCAACCCCTCTTCCTAGCACTGAAACATCCACCAGGCTCAAACTACGACACATGTCCCTGTCATGTGAATCTGAGATGACTAACAGTAGTGAGGATTAACTAATACCCTGCCAGGCACTCTGTTTACCAGTACGTATTTCAGGCGTAGATTTTGTTTAGGTCTCTTCTCTTAATTTTGGTACTTTTAAGAATAAAACTAATTTAATCTCGTCATCTTAGGCCTCTTATTGAATAAACACAGAGCATAACAAATAGGCATTTTGGTGTCTTGGAGGGAAATTGCTGGAAATAAAGATTGGCAGTCATGGCCCAGGCAGAAGAAGGACGTATTGGTGAAAATCATTAGGAACAAAGTTTCTTCTACTTTTCTTTGTGAAAGAAATTGAAATTTGGCGTTGTCTTTGAGGCTCTTTTATGAGATAACACTTTGAAGAGCTGTGTAGTGACAGTGAGTCTAGTGTTTAGAACTTGAAGCAGAGCATGAAATGTCAGCCACTACTTTGATTGGAAATGGGGTTATGTGATTATGTTGACTTCCGACGAATCTGGTGAAAAGAATCCTTCCCAGTGGTACGAGACAATGAAATAAAGTGAAGGGGCATAGATCACAGCAGGTAGGTCTTGCAATTAGCTGTCTGATTAGCAAGGTTAATTTTTACAGGATGTGCATAGCCTTGTGTAGCGTGCATTCAGAAAGTCTTCCTGTGGCAGAGCCGGGGCTTTTTGTTTTGTTTCATTTTCAAACCCTCTGTAATTTAGATTCATGGCGTTTTGGCCCTGTGGTTGGATTTTAAATAAACACGGTGACCAGTTGATTCAGAGCTTTTATTTAAGAAAAGCAAAGAAAAATATGACGTAATCCTGAAGTTTTACTGGTGTTGGAGCACCTGCTTTGAATTCTGTGTTTCATATTGTTCTTTTCTCTCTTTCATGTGGCAAGAGAGGTGCACTTATGATTAATATTCTTGTCTTCTCTCGGACTCTCTTAAATTTCTTGTGTGGATAATTGGTTTATATTAAAACGTTAATTTTGAGATTTGTTCCTGTGTGAACACATGATAAAAACACCCACTGTGTTTTGCTGTTGATCAGCATCACTACTCGTTTTTGTAGCTTTCTGGATGTTGCTTTAGATTTCTTTATTTCAGAGGCAGCCTTGCATAGGTCAGGTTCCTGAAAGGTACTTAGGAAACACATCTGGATTTATGAAATACCTCTGGATTTTTGTTTTACTTATTAAAAACAACAAAAATGGCTACAGGGTAAGTATACTGAAATGAGAAGATGGAAGTTTCCTTTTTGTTGTTTTTTTTATTGTCCATACATCTGGATAGGCACTAACATGTTATGTGTCTTATTTGAGTGGAAACTGGTAAGCAAGTGAGATAAAGCCAAGCAGTTGGATAAGACCAAGCCTTACTGGTTTTTTGGGGATTTTTTTTTAATAATGATACAACTTCTGTTTGTTTTCTGGTGGGATCAAGGTTTTGGAAGGTTAAAATTTGCAGCTAGAATTCTTGTTACATAAGAGAGTCACACAGTTACATGTAGGCCTGACTGTTCCAGGCAAGAGTGTTAGACTTCTTGTGCATCAGATGTTAGGATTGGCTTTGTCTGCTGCTTCCCTCCTGCTGTACAGCAGATTTCTGTGCAGCTTTTTGTGTTGGAATTTTTTTTTGTTCTGTGTTTTTGGCATGGAAACAGGAAACCCTGGAGTTTCCTGCCCATATAAACAATAAATCCCAGAAAATTAACTGGAACAGATTCTGCCTGCCTTTCCTCAATACTGTCATTGAAAGGAAGGAAATGGCATAAGAGTGTTTTGGGTATTGAAATAGGATTGCTTTCATAGTACAGCTATTTTCTTGAAGTCTCGAAGAAATATGTAGCAGAGATGGAGTAATGTTATTATGGACTGCACAAAGTTCCTTGGAACACAGATCTAAAAGGTGTGTTTTGTGACATCTGTTGAAGTCCGTTGTTGACAATCTGGAAGTTTCTGTAATGAACAAATACAGCTGTATTCCAGATTATAGGAGGTTTTGGCAAAGTGTCGTCTTTTTATGTGATCAGAGCTGTGTAGCTGTATGGCCTGTTTCCTTTAAATACACTACTGCTGTTTCAGAAAACATACTTTTTCAGTTCTATGAACTAAAGCTGATGATAGTTTAGCTTATTTGTCAATTCTATTATTAGCTGCACTTGGGTTACTCTCTCCAGCTGTCTGTAGTTTGAGCATCTTCTAATGTGGAGACTAACTATTTGTTTCCTCTCTCCTCCAGCTGGTGAGCCTGCTGCTGATTGGAATTGCAGCATGGGGAATTGCCTTCGGCCTCATCTCTAGCTTCAAAGTTGTTGGAGTGGCAATTGCAGTAGGAATCTTCCTCTTCATTATTGCCTTAGTTGGATTGATTGGTGCAGTGAAACATCACCAAGTATTACTGTTCTTTGTATCCTTGTGATTCATTACCTGGTTCGCAGCTCTGTTGAAGCCATGTGAGCAACCTGCTCTGTTAACTGAGACTAATGCAGAAGGTGCTTCAGAAACAGAGTGCAAGTTCACAGTTGTATTCTGGTCTAAATGAAACTTCTTTACCATTTAGCTTTATTACAGCTTCCTTTTCTGTCCTTTCTTTGTCCTCTGAAGACAGAACTACCCATGTCTCTTTTTAAAAAGAATTAAAATATCTTAGCTTTTTGGGTCACTGTGTCACAGTGTGTTCTCAACCCTACACCAAACTATTAATGTTTAACAGTGGAGAAAAGTGGTATTTTGAGATAGTGAGCTGGCTGTAGCTAGCTGTCAAGAGGCACTTTTCATACCTAGTCACAAGCAAGAAATGAGCACAGGCTTCTCAGTGCACTTTGCTGTCCATTTACCTTGCTGATATAGTGTGAGCAGTCTGTGATGCCGTCATGCATAGCATAATTATTCCATTCGGATAAGAGAAGAGATTAATCAGATAAAATCTTTATTTTTCTAGTTGTGGCTTATGACTAAGTAATGACCTCTACTTTACAAACAGTTTAATTGTGTGAGATAAATACCTGACTGTGAACACAGCAACTGAAATGTAAAGACCGTGGCTAACTTTCAGAATGTGATCTTTGGTGTCAAAGTTTGTTCTTACTGTTTTACACTGTTTTCAGATGCATTAGTCCCAAAGTGTGTGATTCTGTTTTCCAGAAAACAGCTCTTACTTTTTTAAAATCTAAGCTGAAGTAATGAATTAAAAAACTTTTTTATTACTGTTTGTTTTTTTTTTCTGCAGTGACAAACCCTTCTGTGAGTATTGTGTATTCAGGAATTGAAGTGTCTTGGAATGACAGTGTGATTCCTAATGCTGGAGAAATTTGATATAGACTTTTATTTCTCAGAGCTCCTTATATTAACTTCTCTGTCCATGTTATCTTACTCAGCAACTAACACCTAACCCAGAAAATGCCAGCAACACATGTAGCAGACAAAAAGAGGGAATAGGTGGTGATAGAGTTCTGGAAACACTATTTAGGTCATCTTTTCCATGTCCAGTCTGAATGTACTTCAATACTTACTTTGTTTTAGAGGTCCTATTGTGATTCAGTGAAATAGGGAAAAACAAAATTAATTTCAGAGTGTATCCTTAACTACTATTTCCAGTACATGATTATTCTTCTCCTAGTCTTTATTGTGCAGTTATCTGTCTCCTGTGCCAGTTTGGCACTAAACAAGGAACAGCAGGTAAGAAACATTTCCTGAGTTCTCAGTTCATCTCTAGCACAATACTATAGATATATATCAGTACATACATGTATATGTAAGTACATACACATATACGTGTGTCTCCCACCAAATAGGGAGAGCATAATTTAAGAAAACCTTCATTATCTGATTAAATAAGAACTTAAGTGTTAGGCAGTGCTTAGCAGTGGTACCTAGAAAGAAACGCATTTGGGTTCTACAATTACTTTCAGCTGTCTGGGTGTTTTTGGTCTTTTCATTGTATCTTTTTAAGCTTCCTCTGTAGTCTGATGGCCACTAATGTGGTAGCAGGGTATGCTGGCTATATCAAGCGTTCAGCAATTCCACATGAGCTGACCAAGTCTCTAATGATTCTAATGTAAACATGACAAAACCACTGAATTGTTCTTTTGTTATGGAAAAGGTCATAACTGTGGTAGGAACAAGTGACTCTTAAGTGTGAAAGTAAAACCAGCTTCCATGGAGTGTGGCGACCAATTCTTAGTGCGTAAGAAGCAGGTGAGGGTACAGTGACTAAATCAGCTTCCTACATGCAAGCATGCTTATTTTAAAGCCTGAGCAGTCCCAGTTAGATTAGTTGCATGTACCACTACTACTGCTTTTAACGGATTTAAGAAAAAGAAAGGAAGAAAATTAATTATGATCACTAACGTGCTGTGTTTTCATTAGCTACAAAAAACCTGTTTGAATATTCAGGTAATTCTTTAAATCTTGAGGGCTTACTGAATATGTTGAAGTCTTAAGGAATTATTGACTTGGCCTAGAGAGTTGGTTTCCCGTGAAATACAAAAGAGTTCAATTAATGTAATGTGTATTTGTTTTCTAGAGTCAACTTCTAGAGGTGGGATGGAATAACACTAACAGTGCAAGAACAGATATTGAGAGAAACCTGAATTGCTGTGGATTCAGAGTTTTTGATCCCAATGAAACCTGCTCCTCTGTAAGTTGTTGAAACAGGAGAACACTTCAAAAGTTCAGTGTGTTTGTTCAGATATGTTTAACTGTGTTCATAGTTGCAGAAAGTGGCATTTAAGAAACCTGTAAAGTAGGTGTAACAAGGATACAAACCTCTTTAGTCAACTTCTTGGAGATGTGATCACACAACTTCATGCAAAGATTATACTCCCCTATCATTCCTTTTGTGTACTTCCTTTGGTTTTGGGTTTGGTTTTTTTTGTCTTTTAAAACTGCTGAATTTTACCTATGCCAGGCAGTCTTTTAGTCTTTTACAGAGCTAAGCAGATGCTTTGAACCAATGAAGTGTTGCCAGAGAATGGAGTGCAATTTTTTTTGTTTGTATCTGCTACAGGATTGTTTTAGAACTCGCCAGTGTCAACCATGTGCACCAATAATAGAAGAATATTCTGGAATGGTGCTGCGCTACGTTGGCGGCATAGGACTCTTCTTCAGTTTCACAGAGGTGAGTAGGAAGGTAGAAAATACACTGTTTCCCCTCCTTCTAAGGCTTTATTTTGTGCCACAAATTTAGGGGGTTTAGCACTGAGAGTCCCTGTAAAATCTCAGGAGTAAAAAAAATTTGGTCTAATTTTTCAAGATTGTCAGCTTGTTGCATGCAGCCTGCTTAAAGGGAGGGCTTGTCTTTGTTCAACACAAGGAGTTCTCAAAACTTTGTTACTTAGACTACAAACTACTACTAGATACGTATTACAAAGTGCTGCTGCAAAGCTTAAGTTTTGCAAAACGTTAGCAGCTCAGGCTTGCCAGCCTCTAAAAGTTATAGAAAGAATGATGTTGCTTTATTTTGTTCCCCTGTTCCACCTCCCCATGCCCATGCTCACAGTCTCTAGGGTTTTTTGGTTTGGTATTTTTTTTTTTGTTTGTTTAAATTTTTTTTTACTGAGTGCCTACTGTGCTACAAAGATAGAGTGAACTGTATTTGAAACCTCAGGTTAGAAAGGTCTTTGATTCTTTGCTTTAGTGTTCAGATGATGCATGCATGTGCTTTACCAGTGAATAAAAATACTCAGAGCAGCTTTTTCACAGGCTTTACTGTGGGTTTATGACAACAGTTCTGTCGCTTAGTGGAGTTTCAGAAGGCTTGTAGATATTACAGCAACTTAAACAGAGTCGCACTGATACCTGCCCCCAGCTTCTTTACTAAAAATGTGAAGCTGCTGGGGGATGGGAAGGTGGTTGGGAAGAATGACAAAATCTGAAAATGTGAAGGTGGTTGGGAAGAATGACAAAATCTGAAAATGTACTAAAAAAATAGCCTTACAATGAAATGCTAACTTTAAAATTAAACAGTTTAGAGGATTTTTAGATCCGTTACACTAAAGCTAGGTTTATGAATATTTACCATTTGGAAAAATCGTTTAACACAAGAGCTGTCTTTGAAAAATGTTTTGTGTTGCAGACACAATTTTGGCTTTTTTTTTTTCTTCTGTTGTTAGGTGTGAATCCTCGCTGAGAAGTGAGCCTTCTGTTTTCTAACTAAGAAACTTGGGTTGTGGCTGAGCAGTTTCAGCAATATTCACATATCTTAAGCTTGTGTATTAGATACTAATTGTCAGGATTTTATGTCTAAAACAAATTCTGTAAAAGTGATGGAAGGCAGAGTGGAGACTCTCTGCTTAATATCTTTTGGTTTCTCTTTCAGATTCTGGGAGTCTGGCTGACATACAGATACAGGAACCAAAAGGATCCCCGGGCAAACCCTAGTGCTTTTCTTTGATAAGTTCCTAAAGGACTGAATCTTCTTTCTGCACCCTATACTTCAAAATGCTGATTCTCTGTAGCTTGGTATTTGTCCATAATAGGGATTCTGCACTGTACCCAAGAGAACTTAAAAATTCAACTTTCTTAAGTAAATTAAATGTTTCCCACTACTCTTCTAAGAATCTCTATCTTGGAGTAGAAATGGTGCATTCAGTAGCTGGGCAGCTAGGTTGCTGGTCTATGCTGGTTAACTAATTCTGTTAAGACATTTGGTAATTGTTGGGGTAAACTCTGTCCACTCAGTTTTACAGCACTACTGATTTTTCAAAAAAAACCCAGAAGTTTTTCCTGCTGCATTCATTGATTACAACAATTCACATGATTAAAGAATGGAGTGTACTTTGTCTTTAGTAACAAACAAGTTAGCAGTACACATTTTTTTCTGTGGAAAAGTTAACACCTAATATAAACCACAGATGGTGTGGTCATAAATGCGTTGTCTCAAGCTGTCCAGCTTTACTGGAAACAGCAGACTGCAAGAAGCAGGCAGGTGCTGTTGAAGCCAGCTTTCCACCTCCAACAGCCTTTATTTTTGTAACACGTATTGATCTTTTGAAGAGGAAATAGGTCGTGTGGGTGTTTCCAGTAACTTGGAGGAGATGGTAAGACAGTCAGACAGAAGTGATGGGCTAGCTGCAGGCTTTCCAGTGTAGTCTTGTTATTGCAGAAAATGAATTTACCAGGCGCTGCTGACCTGGGGCCGTTTCTTTGCCAGCTTCGTAGCTCTCAAGGGGAGGGTACAGGGTTATTGCTGATGTGGAGCCATTGCTAGTAAAAGCATTTCAAATTAAAAACTGATTATCTAAGGTTCCAGTGAATATTCAGCTGGGAGCAGGTAGACCTCCTTTTCTGTATAATCTAAAACTCGGGCTGAT
>VZRI01008334.1:25829-84594 GCA_013397515.1 Upupa epops
TACATCAGTTGCCCGAGACTTTACAGTTTATTTTTACTCGCTGAAGTTGAGGAACCTTGCCAACAGGCCAACACAACCCCCTATCGTTATTGGTTATTTTGGGGTATTTGTATAATGCAGCTCTAAGTTACGCCAGAAGAAATAAAGCCACGCTGTCCAAGGACGTGACCAAAATAAGGTCTGTAGGCAGATCTGTTATTAGACCCACTAGTCCCGCTGGGAAGAAACCAATAAGCTTTCGAGTACAACAGAAGTTTTCCCTGCTGCAGTCATTGATTACAAAACTTCACATGATTTCTCATTAAAGTGGTCACAATCTCTAGTGGATGGCCGCTCTGTATTATTTGATTAGGCTGTAGGATGAACTCTCATCACCTTTGTGACTTTAAAGTTGTTTCCACTTTCACGTTAAGGAAAAAATGGAAGCTAAAAATGTTGTTTTCTGTCATGTGTTTAGTATATGTTAAGACCACTGTAGGCTTCACCCTGCTCTGTTTCAGCCTTATGGTAGCTTTGTTTTTTAATGGATATATTCACTATGGGAACGACGAATGAAGAAAACCAGGAGAATGTAATCTGCAGCTGATTAACTTGAAACTCCTTTTTCTTTGTGTGAATGAAGTTTGGTGTTTGCACTGCATCAGAATCAATAGTGGTCTGTTGTCTTTAATGTAAGAAACTTGATGTCTGGAAAGTGTTGTACAGCTCTTTTTCTGAGATGGTGTAAAATTATTGTTATAGTAACTCAGCTGTGTATTTTCCTCTGTCATCCAGCTAACAGTCTTGATTTTATTATGTGTGAAAAAGAAACACAAACTTTTATGGTTTCCACTATTTTTTGTTTGTTTTCAAAAGCAATAGAATTAAAGTTAGAATTACACATTACTCATGTAATAAGTATTGTCTGACCTGAAGGAAAGCGTGGACTCTTTTTCCAGTCTAATAGAAATAATGCATCAGCTGAAACATCAGACATGTAAACACCCAAGGTGCACAGTGTTTCTTTTGTTCCTAGTCACTGAACTGCAGACCTGAAGTGAACCTTTTCTTCATTCAGCTGCTGCTTCTGGTATGGAAGGGAGCTGCTGTAGCCTGAAAAATGGCTCTGCAGGAAGAATAAGGAAGGAGTATTAAAGCTGTTTGCCAAGAAATGCAGCAGGTGAGTGAAATGGAAAGGTGGACAGTCCTGTGTGGGCTCTCGTACAGTCTCCCTTTACTAGAGAGATTCCTTCCTCCTGCAGGGGCAGCAGCAAGAAGTAATACATGACCAGCAGAATGCTTCCAGATTTCTGTTACCTAGTGCTCCTAAAGTAGGAAGTCTCTCGGGATTGTAAAAAAGAAGAGACAGCTTCTGCTCAGGTGTAGCTGGTTCTTAAACATCTGCTGTCAGCGCCATCTCCTGGTGTTTGCTGTGTGAATTACTGTTTTGTATGTGACGTATTGGAGTCTCTTTCAAGCTCATACTTAGGCATGCGGAGTAGGAGCCTACTCATGTACTGGAAGACCTCCAGAGTCTGCAGTGTATTGCTGAAGTATCATCCTATAAACAGACACAGCTGCTTTTTTTCCTCCTCAATCCCTGCTTCTTTAAGCAACTAACTGACCATTCTCCCTTAGTGCCAAGGTGATGGGAGTTAGACTCAGTGGCGCCCGGAAGTCCCTTCTCACCTCTGATGATTGGAAGGGACCTCAAAAGATCATCCAGTCCAATCCCCCTGCCACAGTAGGATCACCTAGACCAAGCCACAGAGGATTTGTGAATGTGTGATCATATTTTGTACATTGCTACAATAAATCAAAGGAGGAGCCTTATAGAAAGGGTGTATGAAGTTTAAAATGATACCACATTGCTTTGGGTTTGGTTTTTACCTTTTTTGGAATTGCTTTTAGTGTATAGGATTGGATTAGTCTGGTTTCAGCAGTGGGTGTTACAGGAGTATAAATGCATTGCTGAGAAAATACTGAGTGTTGCTGCTTCAGAAACTTTTATGTCTTATCACGTGTGAATGTACTTTAGTAGTCAAAAGACAGATCAGCAGGTTGTATGTTTTGATTAAAGCTTTTCTATCAGTAACAGTTGGTTTCTTCAAAATTGTGACTTAAAAAATGTTTGAACTTTATGTCAGAAGTGTGGAAACACTTCCAGAGCCTAATTCTTAATAGGAGGGAAGCAGTAAAACAGAATGAACCTGACTTTGGTTTTAGGGGGAAGAGATTAGCCTCACTCAGGAGGGGTCTTACATGTCAGTCTATAAGAAATGCTGCCCTGTTCTGATGTGTTGAAATAGAGCCTTAAAATATTTATGCCTACTCTTGGTGTGTTTTTTCTTCAAAGTTTTCTTTGGTCATTGTTTTATCTTTTCTCTTGAGAAAATAGTTTCGGTCAGAGATTTTTTTTTTTTCTTCTTGAGACTTTAATTTTTATCTGACTTCTTGAGAATTCCATTTCATTGTGATCAGGTTTTCTAGAAGCTGTTAGCCACAGCAGAGTGTCAAAAGAACAACAACGTGTTTTATCTTGGAGCACTCTTAATGCTTCAGTAGATGTCTTTTGCCCTTAATTATGTTGAAATGCTTTCATAAAGTTGTTTAATCTGGAAGAATATGGAAAACTGGCTTCACGTCCTTTAAGACACCCACATGTTTTTATCACATCAAAGTAACATCAATTGGTGCTATAAGAAAGTAAAAGGAGGTAAAGTAGGCTGCGCAATGCAGAGCTTAGCTAGCTGCTGAAATTGGAGATAAAAAGCTGCTTTCATGTACCAGGTTTGGCTGGGTAGAGTTAATTTTCTCTGTAGTAGCTTGTGTGACGCTATGCTTTGGAATTGTAAGCAAAATGGTGTTGATAACACAGAGATCTTGTAGTTACTACTGATGCTCACACAGGGTCAAGGCCTTTTCCGCTCCTCACATTGCCTTGCCAGCATATAGGTTGAGGGTGCAAGAGAAGTTATGACAGGACACAGCTGACCCCAACTGACCATTCCATGATGTCATGCACAGCAATTGAAAGCTGGGGGAAAGAAGGAGGAAGTGGTGTGGGCCGTTTGGAAGAACAGCATTTGTTGTCATCACACAGCAGTTACTTGAGGAGCTATGTGGTGGAGCTCTGCTTTCTTGGAGCTGGCTGAGCACCTGCCTGCCAATGGAGAGCAGTGAATGAATCCCTTGGCTTGGTTTGCTTTTGTGTGTGACTCTTGCTTTACCCTGCTAAACTGGCATAATCTCAGCCCACTAGCTTTCTTTCTTTGACCCGTCTGCTCTCCTGTATCCCACTGTGGGGATGTAAAATGCTTAGATGTAAAATGGCAATCTCTGCTCTCATGTAACACAATCGTTTGACTCCTAATGATAATGGCAGATTATAAGAAAATACACAATGCAGCAATGTTTTGTATGTAAACACTTGAAATGCATTTATTTCTTAAAAAAATCATTTTTACAGTTGGACCATACCGTAGTCTTCTGTATGCCTTAAATTAAAAGTTTCCAGCTTTTCAAAATGCTGCCCAGTACAAAAGTGCTATTGTAAAACTGCAATGTGTATGTAGGTAGACCAGCACTACACATCTCTAAGTATCACTAATAGTCTCTTCACCAGTTCCAATGCGTGGAGAAGAGATGGAAGGTCAGACTTCATAGGCTTTGTAAGGGCTTCCTTCTTCCCCTTACAGTTCAGTCTTCAGGAGCTTCAGCGCTTTCTGCATATTTGAGTACACTAGAAATGAAATATTCATACATGTTATTTTTGTTGCAGCTTCCTCTGCCAGCAGCTACAGATACTATAGAGAAAGTGTTGCTAAAGCTTCTGCTCCTGTGCTTATTGCTCTGTGCTTTCTGATGCACTGTGCTCTTCTAGCCATGGTGGGAATGGCGTCTCTTGAACTGGTGAGAACACCCATCCGCCAGTGTCAGCAGAGGTGGGAGCTGTGCAGCATGAGCTGGAGCAAATGGCTCATCCCTGCTCCCAGAAGGTTTCCTGATCTGGCTCTGCAGTGTTTGTTTGCAGGAGTTGTCACTGTAGCTTACGGCGAATGCTGCTGAATTACGCAAGGTTCTACTGGTGTAGGTTTCCTTTCAAAACAGGTGAATGCTTAAGGTGCTAGTGCTCTGACATCATTCTCACCTCACTGAGTTAAAGGCTAGCACCCTATCTGATTTTAATCCTGGGTAACTGTCAGCAAGTAGTGACTGTGAAGTCTGTTAACACCTGGCATTACTCCTTGTGTGAAAAATGAATCTGCTTTTGGGCTGCTTCAGAATACTTACACAGTGAAATGTCGGAGGGCTCATATGCGTAGAGACGGTTTGAGTATCTTCCAGTGATATCTGCTCTCACAGTCAGGGAAGGATCTGGGAAAAAAAGGATGAGGAAGTTGTAAGAGGACAGGATGCTTGAAGAACAGAAGGAAATAAACCTCTATGCTCCTGTTTGCTTTCTTAAATATTTCTGCAAGGCACGTCTAGTTCTGCTGCCAACCAAGAGAATGTTCTTCTCAAAGTCTCTGACAGTACAATTACAGAACCACAGAATGTTAGGGATTGGAAGAGACCTTGAAAGATACAGTCCAATTCCCCTACCAGAGCAGGATAATTGTGCGTGTGGTGATGGCAGGCCTGTTGAGAAGGGGGCTGATGTGATTCTGCTGACCCTGTGTTGCCATTTAGCATCTAATTGACTCTACCTGCTGAGGCTGCTTCTGGCCTCAATGTTACTAAAAAGACACAGTAAAGGAAGAGATAACATGGCAGTTGTTTTGATCTGTTGAAAATGGTCACGAGGACCTGGGTTTAAAAGATTATGTGAATGTTCTGGGAGAGACAAATACCTGGTTGCAAGGCATGGTCACGTTTGCTTCTCCAAAAGACATGCTTTGGAGCAGTTTGTGTGGGCTGGAGGAGCACAGAACTGGGTGATGAGCTTCAGAGATCAGCTTCTGAAGCATCTTTGGTCACTCTTGTTCCTGCAATGTCTGAGGTTGTGTTAACAAACCAGACCATGAAGGTTTTGCAGGATCTTTAGAGCTAGGAGGATGAGCAAGGCTGAGACAGTGCCCACCCATCACAGTGACTGCAGTATCATGTAATTTCAATGAAACAATATCATGTATGGAATCCATGAGTGGGAAATGTTGACCTGCTGATGGCCTGACCGCGATTGCTTTGAAATGTGATCCAAGAAAACCAACTAGAAATTCTGTATTTCTCACTGGCTTAAGTTCTTCTTTGCGAGACTAAGGAGTTGAGGCACGTGGCGTGGCAGGGACTTTGCTTGGAGATCAGCTTTAGTGCGCGAGGTACTCACCAATGAATAAAATCCGAGGGACGTACTGGCCATCAGGTGCCAGGTTCTTGTCTGTGGTTTCGTACTTAAAGGAAAAAAGAAAGTTCGGTCAAGGAGGGCTTGTTGTACAATTCTGGTTTTGTTCTTTGTGTTGTGAAATACACGAAACCTATTACTTGAGCTGGTTGAAGAGATTCATTGTCTGGGATGCAATCTTTTAACAGCTGCAATCACAAGTCGATTACAAAAGTTCGAATTATTATCAAACTTCAAATTCCCTCATGTTTTGCGTTTATGACAGCTATAGATGGGACTGAGTACTAAGTCAGTTCTGCTTCAGCAGTGGCCACTTCACTACCAGCCAAGCTGGGCTGTCAAGCAGACTCACTATAGCTAGAGCTGCCATAATTAAAAAGAAAACTTTATTGCTTTCACTTGCTGACACATAACTGGGAACTTACCACAAGGTTCAGGAGAATGAATTTTTCAGCCAGTTTCTGTATATCCTTATGTTCAGCAAAGACTTTCTTGAGGGCTGGAGTGGAAACAAATGGAGTGGAAATCAAAATGTGGCCTCAAACAAGAAATTCAGACACACTGATAGAATAAAACTGAGGCTTGCCTGTTTACAGCAATCCAAGCTTTTAAGTTAATATCACCGGGAGATGGTCAGCCCGTATGTTGTGGCATTATATAAGAGTGTAAAATGTCCCTTGAGCAGCTCGCTTTTGAATTTGACTACGGAAGTTTGAATTTGAGCATTTGACTCCTCAAATCTCCTGCCCCACTACTGCAGGTTCTTCCTCCAGTTCTTAAGGCACTGACAGTACAACGTATAGGACTTCAGCCTGAAATGTTTGTGAGGATTTTAATGCATCTGCACTGATCCTTCTGGAGCTAGGGATAGATGCAGCGGGCTCGCTGTGTAGATTGGTTTACAGGAAGAAGGGCCCTCGGGTAAATTCAGAAACATTGAGAGAAGGGCAGTCCTAGGTAGCAGAACTCCCACAAGAGCTCAGTCTCAGCCTACTTCGATTATAGCCCTGGTCGGATTTCAGCCTGCATCATCAGTGACAGTGGGAGCTGAATACATCCCTTCCAACAAATTACTGGGTTTTGTGACTCCTGGTCTTTCTCTTGGTTTTCCCTGATTGAGAAGTGACCTAAAGTCACCTTTGTCATAGCCCAAACCCACTGACCTGTGCTCTGTCCCTAGCCTTTCCATACCATGTAACATTGAATTATCATTTTTGTTACCATTTCATTTGAATTAAGATATCCAGTGATATCAGGCAAACAATTACTTGCAGAAAGAGTGGTGAAGCCTTGGAACAGGCTGCCCAGGGAAGTGAGAGAGGCACCATTCCTGGAGGGTTTCAGAAAACAGGTAGACATGGTGTTTCAGGTGGTTTAGCGGCTAGGGATTGTAGGGTGGGTGTTTGGACTTGATGGTCTTCTGCAACCTATGATTCTGAGTAATTGCACCTTGGAAAATGCCCTCAGTGTGACAGTGACTTGAAGAACATCCTTGCCCGTGTCGGTGCGTCTGCACTGCTGGCTGGGCTTGCAGGATGTGGGGGGTTATTTTCAAGCAGCTGTTATCCGGAAGCCGAAAGCCAGGTGCTGCGTATTTTACGGTGCGGAAGGTTACCTTGGCTGTGCGGGCAGTCGTCCAAGTGGTGGATGATCATCAGGGGTTTGTTGCTGCAAAAGAAGGGCCGTCGTTAGGGGCCGGGGAGGCGCTAGGGGGCGCCAGAGCGCGGTGCGGGGGGTGCGGTGCGGTGCGGTGCGGTACCTGTTCTTGGCGCGGTACAGGGCTTCCTCGTAGGTCTGCGTCCAGATGAGCTGGTCTCCCCAGCCTGCGGGGAGAGAGCGAGCCGTGCGTTACGGGTGGTACCCGCGTCCTGACCCCCTGCCCGCACTGCCGGGATGGGCTTTGTGGGCTCTGAGCAGGTGCGGTGCTGGGGGGGGGGTTAAAGTGGGAATAAAAGGGGTGCCGGGAAATGCTGGAGGATGCTTTTGCAGGATAAGTTGCAAGAGAATGAATTTACTAGAGCAGCACAGGAATCGAAACTTCAGCAGGTCACGTTATTTTTTTAAACACGTTTAGTTTTTACCTCTGGACAGTGTCTGGGGTAGTTTCGGTTTGGCAGCGCTCTCCTTTGAGTCCTTCTTGCCCACGTCCTTTGCTAGGGCACAGGAGATGGCAACGAGCAGCAGGAACATGGAAACGTAACTTTTCTCCATGGCTCCTCCTAAAGAGACGAGAGACCCTTGCTGTTGCCCTGCCTTCAGGCACCAGCACCCAGCAGATAAGGGCTGGGGAGCAGCAGGTCGAGCCCCAGGTATGCAGCAGGGTGAGTCCGGGCTGAAAGGCAGCTCCAGGGGCCTGGGGCTAGGGGAGCATCAAGGAAGTGTGGGGCTTGCTTAGCAAATTGCTGTGAAGAGCCTGGCTGCATTCTGCTGCCCCATTTGTACCCTTGGGCTGTGCCCGATTGCATGTTATTTTCTCTCTCATCCTTTTACCCACTTCGAATTTACTGAGCAAAACGACTGATTGTGACAATTTCAAAAGTACACGCAAGCCCTAGTAAATTCAGAATTGCTTCTCAGTCTCCCAGCGTTCAGCAACCCAGCAGCAGGTGCTGGAATCTTCACTTGCCTCAGCTCTTCCTCTGCTTTGCAGGGAAAGCAACTCAAATGAGCAGTCAAAGTGTTAAGCTTGGCTTAAAGTTAGCCAACAGCACAGGCAGAGTGTAATGAAATATTGAACCCTATCTTGCTCTTTAAAGGTATCATCCTACTCTCTGAAGCACTGGAATGTAGCACAAAAGAATGGGGAGGATTTGCAGTGTAGAACAGCGAGAACAGCAATGCAATTTTCTGGTTTAAGCAACACAAAGGCTTTTCCTGAGCTGGACTCTGGAACATGAAACTGAGACACATCTGATGAGCAGCTCCTCAGCATTTCAGGTGGGGTAAATGAGTCTGCTTTCTCATTAAATTTCCCCCTGGGAAGTAGAACACCAAGGTAACTGGTACAGTAAGAAAAGTTAAGATATTCTAAAAGCAGTGTGGAAAATTCAAAATACTCACACAAAAAGTCTAACTGGCTGGCAGTTTCTAAAATTCAGACAATGAAACTCCAGGGAAACAGGAGCTTTGTCTGGGTAGGGACTGCAGGAGACTGAACTTCCATCAGTGGTACAGTGCTTTTGCTACTGGGATGTCCAACAGACCCCAAACATCCAAAAAGTCACTGTTTCAAGGGCATGAAATTACTTTTGCAGCAAACTGCCTTTCTATCCTAAGAAGTGTCCTTGGTAAGGAAGAAAATTGCAGAAAGTTAAACACTGTGGATTTCCAGAATTGTTTCAAGAGTTGTTTTGGCTGGAGCTTGTAGCAGAAGTAATGCTGCTTTAAAAAGATTTTAAAGAAAAAGGTGTGGGACAGCAAGGAAATCACAGACCAGGCCAATTGTATGCGGTTGCTGATGCTGAAAGGAAAGACGTGGAGATTAACCCTGCCCTTTCAAAGCTTCGCCTTTGCAATGTGCACTTTCACTAAGTTTTCCACCCTTCAGAAAAATGCTCCTCTCCTGGCTCCTTTAACTTGCAACACCAGCATTTCTTTACACATCTTTTATTTCATAGCAAGTTGTGCTGAACTGTGCCTGTGTTGCTCTAGTCTTTCTTTCCATCAGTCTGCCCCGGCCTCAGGTAACTCGGTCTCTCAGCTCCCCCAGGTACGTCCCAAAGCAGTCCGCTTGCGGTGCCTTACCTTATTTACTCTCCCAACTGCCTGCCGGGGTGTGAAGGTGTTCCCAGTTCTGGTGTGAATGCAGTGGATCCTACTGCCTATTTATGCACCTTCACACACCCCGACTCCACCCACAAGCTTTGAATTTGAATACTACTTTCAAACAGATAAACTTTCCACTTTCTTCCCCACCAGACCTTTCAGGGTTGAGTTTGTAATGAAACAGCATCACAATTTCCAGTCAGATGCTGTATCTTGAGTCCAGAGATGTTTCAGAGACTTTGGAGCCATGTACTGAAAGATGATTTTAAAAGGTTGGCAAAGATCCAAGTCCAGGTAAGCTGAAGTTGAGATTGCTGATTTGCCTGTAGGGTGATTTGTCCTTTTCTGGTTGGTCAGGAAAGTAATACGGGCTCTTAGTCCTCTGAAAATTGAAATCGGTGACTCAAACTGCAGATATTATTTAGACATTTAGCTCTGCACAGATATGTGCATACACTTGTGGGTATAACACCACGTAGGAAACCTGTAGTAAAACCCAAAAGGAACTTGGTAAAGAGCTCCACAAAAATGGGATTGCTATAAGCTGTAATTATAAACTGCGTCCATAAGCGGAGGTCTAAATAAGCATCTAGATCAAGTTCCATGTGTAAGTGGTTGTGTAGACAATTATTTTCAACCACGAGATGAAATTCCACTATTTCAGGGTCAGATGCATGTTTAATCCAGTATGACACTTAGGAAAATGAATCCTCTTTGGGTGTCTGGAAGGCCACGTGTAGCTCACTACTAACTGCAGATGGTCCTTCCTCAGAGGTCGAGTGATTCTGTCCTCAGCAATATATGTTAGAACTATAGTATGTTCTCCTTGGTGCATGCCTCATATATTCCAGTGATATACATCAGATGTTTGTGGGCAGTGAGCGTGTAACTACTCAGGTGGGGAGATGAAATCCATCAGATACAGAGTTTCCTGTTTGAAATTCGATGTTCCCTGGTGGATGCTAACAGCAGCCGTTTTTTCCTAAATAAGAGACTGTAGTGCGCTGGATCATGCTTTAGGTTTGGGGGTCTTTGGAGGTTGTTTTTTCTTTGTTGTTGTTTTAATCCTTTGCAAACAGTGATTAAAAATGAGGAGCAGAAGCAATACGGTGAGCTCAAACAAAAAACCCAGTAAGAAGCTTGCTATTCCTTACAAGTGAACAGTACTCCCACGCTTGGCTTAGGTGCTTGACATGTGGCAAGAGTGAAATTGAACTTCCCAGGGAGGCCAGTCATTTTAATTCCTCTTTCTGAATGTTTTATATAGTCTATACATTGATAAAGAAGTTAAATAAGAGAGATTGCATGTGAATCTCTGGTGGTCTTCCAGTGCTTCTCCTTGAAGAAGCAGAGATGTATTTTCTTAGCTTCAAGCTGCATCCACTCAGATTTTCTTCAGAAACACAGACCAAAATAGGTTTCCAGGACCCCTATCTGGACATATGAGCACTCGTTTGGGCAAGTAGGTTACATCCTTCATCCACTTCAATGTAAAAAGTTAAAAAATGAGATACCTGTTTCTTGGTCTCAGCTCAGGTAATCCGTAACTGTAATTTCACGTAGTCTCTTTGACTACCTTCTCAAGTTGCAGCTAATAGCATTTGGTAGTTCTAAAGCCTGTAACAGAGGTTCTAGTTGCTCTCTGGTTATGACAAGAGACAATGATAGCTAGGCTCCCACTCACACACCCTTTAAAATTGGGTTTTATCTGAAAATGCGTTTTCAAAACTAAACACCCACCTCCTCCTCAGGTCCTCTGTCAGATGCATTTCCATTTGATTTGTACCTTTCTTTTCTCATCTCAGAAGATAGTTGTACCTTATCTGCGTAGATCTGAGTTGCTCTGTGAGAAACAGTGCTGCTCACAGGGACTTCCCTGTCAGCTCAAAACGAGTCATCTCAATGGGGCTAGTTCTCCATGTTCCACTATGTTCCTCTGTGTTTCTCGATGTTCCTTGTTCCTTTCTAATGATGAGAGAGTTTTTACTGAAGAGAGTTTGGCCTTTCCCATCTTTCTCTGCTTATCCGGAGGCTGTACCCAGCAGTTGAGTTTGCTCTGTCCACTTACTAGGGGCTACTTTCTTTGTTTCAGTGTTTAAATCCTGCGGGGATTGACCTAGGGAGAGCTTGGAACAAACCAGAACTATTCCAGAAGATCTTTCTGCTTTTGCTGTAAGGATCCACTGGACTCCATCGCTGTGAATATTTAACATCCGTACACACTAGTCATTAGCCTTTGGTTTTAATTTCTTTTGTCTGAAGACACCCTTGTGCAGAAATCAGCACAGTCTTGGTGACTGATGTTTAAAACTGGCTGTTTAAAGTAACTTTCTGAAGCGCTTAATTTTTGCCTGTGTTTTGTAACACAACACATTTAGAATCCCAGAAAGGTGTGAAATTCAGCAGTTTCTCCCGATTTCATAACGAACACATGCCTCCGAGCCTTGCAATCCGCTGCTCAGAATAAATAGCAAAGCTTACTTTGGAGGATTAAAAGTACCGTATGAAATAAGTAGTCAGTACCACACTGAAGTGCTCCGAGTCAAAGCTGGAGACAGCCATGCCATGACTGAGGCAAAGCCGATTCCATGCCACGAATCCGCCAGTCAGTGAACTTCCGTGGCTGGTGAAGCAGTAGGTTATTGTAAGCCAAGGGGAATGCAAGTAGAATAGTTTTGAGAGTCAAACTTTGGGCAATGCTTTAACCACATCAGCTGAATAGGAATTTTTGATTACCTGAAAGCTACTTGGATGAACTTTGCTTGATAGTTTTTCTAGAAAGTCTTTGACCCCAAACTTTAGAAGCTGAGACACTTTTGCCCCTATGGCAGGTACAGGTCCTATTCTATTTTCCTCCCCCTGACTGAAATGATTAAAATTCTGATCTCGAGAATTGTAAGTAGGTGCTCTCTGCGTTGGGGAATGGCAGGATGATTGCTGCTCCCTCATGTCAAGACCGTTTATTTTTGTATATCAGTCATTTGTGCTGGAGCAGAGCAGACCACGGATACCCTGCTTCCCAGGCTGGCTGTTGGTCTGTTTGGCAAAAAACATGGTATTTCTCTATTAGCTTAGAAAACTTTTTCTCAATATGCAGAGCACTACTACAGAAGAGAGACTGGCAAGTGCCTGGCATCTTACAAATGGTCCAGGATGCTCGTGTGTGTTGGGAGACCATGATTCAACTTGATCCATTGATGTGCTCGGTTTATATTCAGTACAAAGCCACATTTCAATACAGAGCTGGAAAGTCAGGAGTTCAGCAGATCTGTACTGAACACTCAAAGTAAGTGCAATTGGAGTTCAAGGGATTATCTGCTAAGGATCTGATCACAGTATCACAGTAATGATGAGGTTGGAACAGACCTTAGAGATCATCCAGTCCAAACTAATGATCCTGATGTTTCTGAACACACGGGAGCCATTCAACAAACAAGTAGAAGTGGTCCTGGGAGACATGATTTTATTGGCATGGTGGGGTAAGGTTGACAGTTGGACTGAATGATCCTGTAGTTCTCTTCCAACCTTAATGATGCCGTGATTGTGCAATGATTTCCTAAAATAAGTTTTGATTGCAAAAGAAAGGACCGATCCATCAGGATTTTGATGTCTCTGAGGACATCCTTTCCCACTTGCATCAGCATGTTTACAATGGAAATTGCCACCAAGTTGGAGTGCCAGGATGAAGCATGCTTCAGAGCACTTCAGATAAAGATGAAGGTTTATTATATAACCAGTTCTTATATTATATGGTTTTGGTCTGTGAAGTACTGGGATGTCTGGAAAGAGTAGCTGAATGACATGCTTTAAAATCAGCAAGTCATTTGCACACCCATAGTAACATCTAGCTCATGCCACTCAGCACTTCATCCAGCCTAACCTTAAGCACCTCCAGAGATGGTGACCCAACCACCTCCATGGACAGCCCATTCCAAAACCAGATCACTCTTTCAGTGAAAAACCTTTTCCTAATGTCAAGTCTAAACCTCCCTGATGGAGCTTAAGACTGTGACCCCTTATCCTGTCTCCAGTGTCCAGGGAGAAAAGACCGACCCCCACCTGACTACAACCACCTTTTAGGTAGTTATAGACAGTGATAAGGTCACGTCTGAGCCTCCTCTTTTACAGGCTAAACAGACCCAGCTCCATCAGCCTCTCCTCGTAGGGCTGACCTTCCAGCCCCTTTACCATTCTAGTTGCCCTTCTCTGGACTCTTTCCAGCACCTCGACATCCTTCCTAAACTGAGGGGCCCAGAACTGAACACAATACTCCAGGTGCAGTCTAACCAGTGCCGAATACAGGGAGAGGATAACCTCCCTCGCCCTGCTGGCCACACCATTCTTGATGCTAGGCCAGGATGCCATTAGCCCTCTTGGCTGCCTGGGCACATTGCTGACTCATGCTAAGTTTACTGTCCACCAGTACCCCCAGGTATCTTTCTACCTGGGTACTCTCCAACACCTCCATTCCCAGCCTAGAGTTCTGCCTGGGACTGTTATAACCAAAATGCACAACCCGACACTTGGACTGGTTAAAACTCATCCTACTGGAGTCTGCCCATCTCTCCAGTCTGTCCAAGTCCCTCTTCAGGGCCCTCCTACCTTCCAACAAATCAACACGTGCTCCAAGCTTGGTGTCATCTGCAAATTTGCTCATGATGGATTCCAACCCATCATCAGTATCATCAATGAAGATGTGAACAGGACCATGTGACAGGATGAAAGGCAAGGGGCCCAAATTGAAATTCAGGAAATCCCATGCAAGTGTAAGATGAAACTTCTTTTGAAGGGTGATCGAAGACTCTAAGAGGCTGCCCAGAAAAACTGTGGAAACTGCATGCTTGGACATATTTAACACCCAACAGCCCATGTAAAAAAACGCAATCTGCTGTAAGTGACCCTGCTTTGAGCAGCAGTCTCACTCTATAGAGTGTTCAGAGATGCCTTCCAAATCCAATGGGTCTGTTATTTTCTGATTCTACATATGCAGCATATATGAAAAGTTAAAAAATGCAAAGGTGAATGTATAACAAAACACAGATCCACCCCACCCTCAGCTACAGCTGACCTGTTCTACATGAAAGGGGAATTAATGGAATGATGCCGTGTGGTGGGCGCCAATCAGAATGTTATTGCTGGAACAGTGATGAATGGTTATAAACCTTTACCAACGAGGAACTCAAGTTTCACCCCCTGGTGGGTCATACACTGTTCAAATATAGCTGTAATATCCCTATCGGAATATTTAGCTGGCTATTTAAGCCAAATAGAGTGACTTAAGGCAACGTGTACTTAAAGTCCTATTTAAATGTTATGGTCTGGAAGCGGTAAGCACACTCCCTCCAAGGGTGACACTAAACAAGCAGTCTCAGTCACAGGGAGCTGATAGGAAGATGGGTGTTCCCATTCTCCTGCGGGCTTGGTTCCAGCCCATGGTGTGAGGATAACGTGGCATTATCTTGGCATTCAAATGCACAATGCTCCTTTAAAACAACAGTTTCTGTAGCTGACATAAGGAACACATTCTGAATATGGTCAGACATGTAGTTTATATTTGTCCAAGGGCCAATATGTGTTTCAACCATGCTTAGCATGGAGATTCAGAAGCTAGGTTAGAGGAGCCAGCTCTCATTCCCCCTTCCTCCTAATAAGATCCTTCTGGAGGCTGGGAATGGCAGAAGTGAGCTTGGGACACTGCTGTCATTTTGCACCCAGCTGTTCCCTGCATCCAGCTGTATCACTTGGTGATGCCCTGAGAGGCAGGAAATTCCCACACAGTCATGGTACAGATGGGCTACTCTCTACGTGCCAATAAAATTAGGTGGGAAAGATGGAGATGGGAGGGTTTCCTGCAAGCAGAAGTTAAACCTGTGTGAGGAAAGTGTCATGCACTAGAATAGCAATGTCAGTGCTCTGTAAGGATCTACTTATGCTTTAGACATATCTGAAATGATGAAACAGTGCCATTTCTTGTTTTCTGTCCAAAAACCTGTCGCTACCCTGCTTTGATAAGTTTTCAGAGCAAAATGCATGTAGTCATTACAAACACACGTGGCCTGGGACTTCGGTTCTGCTACTTCTCTTTGATATTGTGCAGCTGCTGGAGCTGTAGAGCAAAGCTGGTGGGGAGCTGCCTGTGACCAGCAGCCTGCGGCATTCTGTCTGCACATGTTGCTGGGCAGAATTAATCTGGGGCCAGTAGGTAACACCCACTTGCCTTCTGGAATGTGGAGGGAGTGGGATAAAAAGCAGCAGCACAGCAGGAATGGAGAAAATGTCCATTTATTCCTAGTCTTTCCTTGGCTAGCATGGAGCTTTGTTGTCTGCCACTTTGGTGTCTTGGCCATCAATGTTGAAGTCCAAGTTGTTAAAATTCAATACATGGTGCTGCTTCTTCCACTGAGTCTCAAAAGTCCAACATCTTGCTAACAGGCAAAGAAGCCAAACAACTGAAGGTTGTGTAGAGCAGAGTCAGGTAAGTTATGTCTGTTACCCCGAGAGAAGCAAATAATCTGTGCTGTGATCTCCAGGAACGTGCCCCTGTGTGGGAGCCGTGTGCCAACAGAGCGTAGGCATAGAAGCCCATAATTATTACTCCTGTTTTCATTAAAAGTCTGCGTGATGGAGGTTATTTTCACTTCTCTTATGTAATGATCAAATAATAAACTCCAAAGAGCTAGTATTTTCCATCATTTGATCTTGTTAGATTTTAATATTCTGAAAGGAATAAGGGGAAAGGAACAAGGAAGAGTGTTATCTAAAAGTAAAAAATTACCTGCAGAAGCTTTAGACGGGTTTGATGTGGACACTAGGGTGCTACAAATGTCGTGTTTGTGTACGTGTGAAGCTGTGCTCCTTGGCTGAGGGTCATGACTTCTGTCAGGGTCTCTTATAAAATCTTTCAGTTCTCTCATCTGTTAGAAGAAAACGTCAGTCTGTCAGGCAGTGGTTCCAGCTCAGACTGCCTTAGTAGTTTTTTCATTAAAGATGTTCATTACACTCTGGCTTCTTTTTTTTCCTCTGTTGGCCAATAAGGTTGTCACACCTGTATTTTCTTGGAGACTTCCTGGTTGCTGTGTGCAATAAATCAGCATCTAGTTCAGTTGATTTTGTCTCTCATGCGAAGTGCCGTGCAGAACCAGTCTCACTTTCTGCTCTTACTATCCTGGCTCAGCCCACAAAGTAAATAACATCCTTATAATTGGTTAACTAAAGCGGAGTCACCACAAAAGCCCGAGAATTGATGTAAGCAGTAGTGAGCTGCATCGTCAGTGATGAGACCATCCTTTTGGTGATTGACTGTCAAAGAAACTGAAGTGTGAGTGGACCACAGCAATAAGAATTTTCCAAGTGTCTTTCTGAGGCAGGCAGGTGGGTTTTGAAATAAATCCACCCTGTTTCTTCTGTTAAATACAGAAAACTCCTCATGCAAGGAGCTCAACCTCTTACCTATTTTTAGTTGCAGTCCGTAAGATTTCCTGGAAGCTGACATATTTAAATTGGTCTGTATGACCTGGGACTGCTAGAGCCTGTGCTGTACTGCACATGTGCGTGTGATGGCAGATAGATGCAGGGTGACTCCAGTGAAGCCAGTGGCTTTTGGCTAGCAAAGCTCAGGCCTGAATTACTCACAGGTTATTCAGTTCCTTCTGATTCTGGAAATGAGGCAAAAAGGGATTGAAATGATCAAATCTTTTCCAGATATCTGACAGGTATCTTGGAGGGCTAAAGGTACTTTAAAGTGTTAATGTTCAAAAAGATGTTCATTGAAGGGAAGAAGTGTTTGATTTATACAAGTGTTGGGAAAGTGAAGCTAGTGCTTTGTGTTACAGATAATTTAAATTGAAGACAAAATTATTGCAGAGGTAATTTTATTTCACGGTCATGAGACTTTCTTCCTGTCGGTAACATTGTTCATGTAAAGTGGAATGACTCCTTTCTCTCTGCAGAATCTGATTCTGTTAGCAAGGTGAGTCTATTGTCAAGAACCCTTCCAGGAAAGTCACAGGGCTTTGTCTCCATGAGAACACACTACATTGCCTGGTTTTTCCTGTTGCCTGCATGGTGGGTGAACAAACCTCCTGTGAGTTCATTTAGTGATCTCTACCAAGCAGAGAGGTTTAAGTTGCTGGGATCTTGACCACTTGTCAAAAGATCATGTTTCATAAGGCACTGTGATGGTGACTATCTGTTAGGGAACTTGATCCTGAAAATGCCTCTGTTTATAGATCTGCCCTTGTCAAGAGTATCTCAAACTGATCACCCCTTGCTTTTTCTGACCATGTCAGCCAGTCTAACAAATTAATTCACCTCTCCTTGCAAATTGTTTTCAATTGAAATCCTCCTTGGTAGAACTCTCTGGTTGGAAGTGGAAGATGAATTATCATAACAGGTGCTGAATTCTGCAGAACCTTCTAGCCATCTGCATCAGTGCTGCACTCCAGTTGTCTTTGTTTCACTGATCTTTGCCTGGTGAGTGAGTCTGGCCCCAGACAAGTTGCAGAGCTGGTAAGCAGGTATTTCTAATAGCAGCAGCCCTGGGTGTTGGCTTTCTGCTGGGTAGCACCATAGCAATCTGGGAGTGGTTCTGTTTAATTAATAATCAAAATACTCAGTGCCTTTAGTTGTATTAGAGAAGGAGAGAGAGGAAGAGAAATCGAGCACATTGGTAGCATAACAGTGCAAAGAGGTTTAATGTTATGGCAGATAAATGGTGAAGCTTTTTTTAACATCCATGAGGGAGGATACCCTTTTCTTTTCTCTTAGTGCGCTTTATGCAGGATGGTTATTGCATGCTGAGCGTGCTGAAGAGGGCATCCCAATGCAGGATTCTCAGTCAGCGAATGTGTGTTGCTAAAAGTTAATGCTGGGTTTGTTCTGCTGGTTAAACAATAGCTTGCAGCTAATTTGTACAAAGTTATTGCAATTTTACTAACTTAAGTGAACTGGAAACTAAATGCAATGAAAGCTTCACCCCACACATTTTTGTTGTTGTTATATCTTTCTCAGTTTTTAAGATTCCATTCTTCTCAACTTCAGGCTGTCAGCCAAACACCTTTAAATCAAGTCCTTGATAAAACATGCGAGTGAAGATGTCCACTGCTTACTTCACACTGCAGAGCTCCAGTCTGAAGCAGAACACCTTTACAGGGGTGTCAAGAAAGTGCTTTGGGAAATGCTAATGGTTTTGTGCCGAACATTTGCGTGCCTGATCAAAGAACAGGATTTCTGTGGTGTCGAGTGGTCATTTCAGAAAAGCCAATCTTTGTGGGGAATGAGAAATAAGAGTGCTGCAAAAGTCATAAAAATTGTTTAGAAAAAGGTGATTGTTTTGGCTTCACTTTCTGAAATGAAATTGCATTGTGGAGAACTGCCAGCGCAGCCTCTGCCTTGTGGAGATCCAGGAAGAACTGGCAGTGTAAAGAATTCACTGCCAATTAACTACTGAATCAGTTGGCATTTTAGAAAGGGTTTAACCAAGACAACAGTCTGCTGGGAGACTGGTTAGATGAAGCAGGTTAAGTCATAATAAGGTGGGAAAAAGTGTGGCAAATAAATATCTCTTCACAGGAGTCCTCAGATGGAATCCAGCAGATGGTGGATTTTTGCTTTGAGGAGTAAAACAGAGAATTTAAGTTCTCTTTCAAGAGCAGTGAGGTCTTTTAAAAATATTAGAGCAAAAGATTTGAGTTTAAATTGTGATTTGTTCAGCTGGTGACTCCGGGACAAAACGTCTCTGAAACGAGTGATTTTGGACTCAGCGCCTGGCTCCACAACCCAGTTTTGGATCTGGTGCCTACCGTTATTGAAATTGCTCCGGAGTTTCAGTTACCCTCACGTTCTCGTTCATTAGAGATGCTTGGTTAAACACAGGTTAAATGTTTATCATTGCCCAATAGCTACAGATTTTATCCTTCTGGAGGAATTTGTTCTTGATGCGAACCTGGGCATTCTAAAGTTCTTGTCGAGCATCTTTATGAGACATCTCTGTGGTTTTAATGCAAAGGAAATTCATGCCTCCCAAAAGGAAAGCAAATAACCATCAATTGTAAAGACAGAAAAATATTCTGCGGTCAATTCAGTTATGAAATTTGCACTAGTATAATAACAAACACAGAAGTAATATAAATGGAGACACGAGAGTCTAGAATGCTTGTGAGGTTAATGGTGTCACCTCTGCCAGAGCTACCAGAGCAGAGCGGTTGGTGCATACTCACAGCAGTGAAGAGATCAGCTGGTCACAGCATAGCTACATGAATGTTTGGAAATGTGGGCTTTTGAATGGGAAATCTTAGCTTCTGTGGTATGATTCCACGAGACATTTCAGTTCCCAAAGGAATGACGTTAACACGTGCAGTGCTGTGGTTATTTGGGAGATAATGGGTATCATACTTGATTTTGGTAGTGTCTTTGGTTTGTAATGATGGACAGTCAGTTGACTGCTTAGCCAGATTCCCTCATTCCTACACCACCCCTTTTTCTCAGTCACTGGATTACTGTGCTTTATTGTTGAATACCCCCTTCCTTCATCAGGACTATACAAAGAGTGTTTTGCTCTCACATGATTTTCATGTTAAGCCAGCTGAGGAATGACTGCGTGTTATGCATCAAAGGTCGGCTGTGTCCTGGTTCCTGCACAGTTTCTGGGGCCTGGCTTTGAATTGAGGCATCAGTTCGGTGTGAGATCTCAGCTCACTCCCCGAAAGATGTGAGGGCACAACAATGCTTATATGTGTGACTGTAAGTCTCTGTTTTGAAGTAATAGAGCAAGGCAATTTATTAATTATTTCTTGCCTCCAATTTTTAAATTAATTCCTTCATTTTTCAACTTTCCCAATTATGGAGATGTCAAGATTTTATAATCCCTTAAACTCTGTGGCAGAGAATGTGGAAATATAAATCGTGCATGCGATGGGGTGTGTACGTGTACAGGCATCCTGACCTGGACATGCTGGCAGAAGTGTCCTGGAACTACCTTCCTTTTAATTCCTGCTTTTAGCTCACTTGCAAAGCTAATTGGATATAGTTTCTCCGTGTAAGCTGTAGCTTGGCTTGTATTTCTCCTTGGTTTAATGACTAATCTCCTTCCAATCTATATATGTTTAATCAGGAGATGACCTAGGTCAGATAGTATAGTATGTCTGCTGCAAATGTTCTACTTGCTGCATGTTTTCCTAAGTGATAGCAAATCTGTAGAGAATTCCTGTCATGCAAGTCCCTTTCAAAACACTTTTACTGAAGGAGATAGTAAGTGTCAGATTGTAAATGACTGCCTCCTCATTCCTTACTGCCTTGATATTTCCAGGAGGCTTCAGGGATACAATACACCCATGCTATATTTATCCCTGTTGGCTTCTGCTTCTTGAGCTGCTGCTAATCAAGTCTCAAAGGACATCCTTTGGTATTAATCAATTATTTATAGGTCACTTACACTTAAATAATTTGCCCTAAATCTCAGACCTGTCCTAAATCTTGTTTCTTTTCATGCCTGGTAGCTTTCCTGTTTCTAAGAAAAGCAGATCTCCATGTATCATGAAAATCTGCTCTGCAAATTTCACATTGCTCTGTTTGTCTGTCAAGTCTACATTTTTTAAGCATCTGTCTGTATGTGGCTGTACACATCCAGGCTGCAGAAAGGACAGGGGGTCTTGCTGAAGCAGTGACAGAATGGGCCTCTCTTTCAATTAATACTTGGGAACAAAGAAACGAGATCCTTTCACGGTCACTTCCAACATTTTATAGTCATTAAGACCACTGCTTGCTGCAACATTGAAAAGCCTGATGGACTTCTCTTGTTTTGTGAAGAAGTGGGGGTTGGTCTTTTCCCCAGAGTAGCAAAGGACAGGGTGAGAGGAAACCTCCTCAAGTTGTGCCAGGGGATGTTCAGATTGGGAGTCAGGAAGGCTTTTTTAACTGAAAGAATTATTGAACATTGGACTAGGCCACCTGCACAAGTGGTAGAGTCACTAACCCTGGAGGTATTTAAGACATAGAGATGTGGTGCTGAGGACAGTGGTGACCTTGCAGTGCTAGGTCAGTGGTTGGACTTGGTGATCTTCAATGTCTCTTCCAACTGAAACGATTCTATGATTCAGTGAGTGATGTCAAGACTGTCTACGGGCTTTACATCACAGCCAACGTTTAGTATAACAATACTGCCGCCAGAGGCACTACTTTGGAGAACAAATGCCAAAGCAGAGCCAACGCCTGTTCCCCTATGGGTGAACCTATTCCAAACCAGTAGGTCATGCTTGGGAAGAAGACCTGTCACGTTGAATTAATCTGCCTGCTGACAAAGGATGTGCTGTCTTCAGTGGATGGTCAGGCATCCCATGACAGTGCCTGGTGATGCTGATGCTGAGATTACTGCCTCTACAGTGAGGCAGAGTATTTCTGCTGCCAAGGAGCCCAGAAATGAGAGAATAAATGTGTTTATAAACACGTGCACTGCACAGAAATACAGGGAGGTTTTTCTCCTGGCAGCCTGTTCAACGAAGCCATAAATATACCCATGTAAAGCAGTAGCTGTCATTCTGACCCTGGCTATTTGTTTCCTTCTTGCCTGATTGCTGCAGATTAATATTCTGCCTTCCCTCCTAGTAATATTCTGGGCTTGAGGGAGCACAGGAAACAGTATATCCTATCAAATAGAGTGTTAGGAAATGGTTCTTGAATACTTGATCATTCTTGGCATATTGTTTACCTACTCCTTTTGCATTGCAAATTCCCAGGAAGACCTTTGATCCCTAAGCTGGTCACGTTAAGTTCATTGCTCAGGGTGAGGCCCTGCTGTGCATTCAGTGACGTTATTATATCTGTGGAAATGAACTGAGGGACACAGACTGCTTTGTGTGAGTCAACCTGGGAGGGTGGATGTGTTTTGGGCATTAAGCTTTGCATCGCTGCCTCTGCAGAAGGAGCTGCAACAGCATCCCTGTGCAGGCTGGCTGCTGCCACTAAACTCAGCTTTGCCTGGCTGTGATTGCTTAGCTAGGCAGATGTTGGGAGCCAAGGGGAAAGCAGAGAGGAGCTGGGACTGTTTTATCGTGCAGAGGATCCTTGATGAAATGCAGGAACTATGCAGCTCAAAGGATTATACCTGCCTTGCTTTTTCTGTACTGGAAAGGGAGATTGTGGTGGTCACAGACAGCAGTTCCTGGCTGTTTCCTTGCTGGATGCAGCTCTGTATTGGAAGAGGAAGCGCAGAATTGGGATGGTGATACACATTTAAGGTGTGGACTTCCTGTAGTGTAGGAAAGGGTTGTTATCTCCCACAAAGCCTGTAGGAACAATTGCAGGACACTCTTAACATCAGTGACATTGAGTGGCTGCTGAGTGAAATCCACAGTGAATAACTGCATTGTGAAAGGTTTGGCTTCCTTCTCTTTTGCTGAGGCTTCAGTAAGGAGGGTCTCAAGGTAAATGAAAATAAGCAGAATCAGTAAGACAATAAACCAGTCAATGACACAGAAGTGTTGAGCTACATTCAAAACTCTAGGCAGAAACCAGAGTTTGCTGTCATGGCTACGCTTCTGGATTCTGTAAATTGTGTAGCTAAATTTCTAATACAGAAAAAGAGAAAGTGCTGGTTTATTTTACTCAAAAATAAATGTAGTAGTTATAGTATTTCCTTCTGTGATTGTGAAGATCTCTTTGGTTTATGAATAACACTTATATGTGATACTGTCCTGGTGATAAAATAACGTTCTAATACCTTCTGAGAGAAATCAGCTGGAGAAATGTTTTCTTAGTTCTATCCCTTGCCATAGAAGTTGCCACTCTAACCTTCTTTGATGCATTTACCAGCTCAGCTATTCCAACTGATCTTTCTTTGGTCCTGCTCATAATTGCTTTTCTTCTTTATCCTGGAAAGGGCAAAGCTGTGGAATCCAGTTCCTGAATCCAGTTCCTATCTTCCACTCAGTCCAGTCTGGGACTTGCCCAGTGCCTGTCCACAGTATCAGTGGTGATGGTGATGTATTAGCCACAGAGGAGTTAGTTTCAATGTTGGTGTTGTATATATTCCATTTTACTATTATTTTTCTTAAAGCAATTTTTGAATTTTCTAACCCATAAGTCATCACTCTTTTCCCTTTCTTTCCCCCATTAGGAAGGGGGGAGGGTTAATGGAGAGGATCTGTCATTCATCTAGTGCCAGCCCAGCCCCTTGACAATACTATAGTATTTTTTTAATACCTGTCAGTGTGAAGACCTTCCCTCCTCCCTGCAGCTACTGGCAGCTGGCTCCTACTGCTCTCCTACAGAGTGACAGACTCAAGGTTTTAGTCCCTGTCTTGATTCTTGAAATTAAGAAGAAATTGTGATTTCAACTTTACCTGAAGACACGGTAGCAACTGTAAGACCTCTGGCACTGTAGCTGCGCCTGTGCCATTGTTTCCCACAATTATTTCCAGAATGCACTATTTCTCAGAGGCACTGCTAGTTTGGGCATTGTTTATGGCTCAGTAGAGCATGTCATGAAACTATATAGCACAGGAAGGATTTTCTTCAGCTGTCACGGTGAGTCATCCTTTCTCTGGAAGGACACGTATCCTTTGTCTGGTTTCAGCGCAGGAAAGAAAGGCTTTAGGCTGTAAGGTTTATGCACTGGTTACAGAATTCTTGGTGCTCTCTCTCATTTATCTTGGCACAACGCCTTTTACCTCTTAATTTCAAGAATTAAAATGACTAGTAGAACACATTTCTCAGTCAGAAAGAGGCAGCACTAATTAGTTTGTGCTCGTTTTCATCTGTATCGGCTGGATAAATGCACCTAGCCCTGCCACATGGTTTTTGCATTGCGTTAAGTTTTGGTTCCCTCTGTATCAAAATATGGAAAGTTAAACATCCTTTGCTTCTATGTCTCTCTTCAGGATAAATAACCAAGGAATCTATCACTTTCTTTACCACTATTCTTGTATCACAGGCAACCTTCAGGTATCCTGTGCCTAATACTTAAGCTCTCTGGTCCTCTGAGCTCCAGAGATGCCTTGGAGCTGTACCTGAGGCTGCACAAGTTCATTTCACCATCTGTGCAGGCAACACATCTGATCAGGAAGAAGCCTCGATATACCTCCTGTAGTCATACTCAATGGTCTTAATGTAGTGGATACCACAGAAACACTTAGGATGGCTTCACATCTGCACTGTTGCCTTCTAGAAATACCATATGAAAGAATACTTTTTCAAATATATCCAGGAGACACCAATAAAAGTTGTCTCTTGGCTATTGTGAACAACAAATAAGCCCCAAAGCTTTCTTGCTCTTTAAAAGAATTGTTCCACATCCCATATCTTTAGTCCAAGAATGCAGAACAACCCCTAACACGATTTCACTGGAGCGTGGCTCCCTGTGCATTAATTTGTTTGGTTAGTAATTAAGAAAGGGTGTTTTTCCAAGGAGGTAAAGACTGAATTGCCAGGCACGCAGTAGCTGCTTTCTGAATCTCTGAGCTCTCTTTTGAGAACTCATGAAGGGATTTAGGGATTCTTGTCTTTTTTTCTGTCAAGGTTGAGCGTCTAGGTGTGTATGAGAGCACTGAGGCCATGAGGCAATATTTCTTTTAAATAGGGCTCCTCGCTGAGTATGTATGTGAAAATATTAGATAACCAGAACAAATACTGAATGTGGAGTTTCCTTCCAAGTGAAGGAGAGCAGATCTGGAATTTATGTGCTCTTGTTCTGCTCTCATAGTGCCCTGATACTAGAGCTCAAGTGCTGTGTAAAATCACAGCCTCACCTGCTTGAAGGATTGAAGCAAAAATTACCTTTAGCAGATTAAGACTCCTTTTCTCCCTGTCCTGTACAGTCCATCTCACTTCAGGGTGCAGCTTTTTCTCCAGGCAGTTAGCTGCAGGGAAGGCTTGTAAACATCAGTGAGCTCAGCTCTCCCCAGCTGAGTGCTAAATAGCAGATTGGGATCCTGCGTGCCAACCTTTTAGAAGACATTACCCGGGGACAGGTGAAGGAGGAATGAGTGATCCTCAGTGTGCACAGAAAGCAGAACGCATGGTACACATTTTAGAAGTAATTTTTAGGCTACTTCCTGCAGCAATAACCAAATCTATTCACTGAAAACTCCCAGAGAAGCAAGTGCTGTCTCAAGAGTTTTACAGCCTTGAAAAATTACAGCGTGTGGAATTGTCTCCCTTTCCCACAGGTGACACTTAGACATATACAAAGGGTGACTTGATGAACCCTACCAACAGCTGGAGCTGGTACTGTAGGGAAATTTTGAAATGCTTGATATGACAGTGTGAACTGAAGGATTATGCTGCTGTATTTGTGTTCTTACCATGCAAAGGTAGGGGTTTGTCTTCTCTTATTCTAAAGTGATCAGAGAATATCCAATGCCTCTTAAAGTAAATTGATTTCCTGAAATACGTGCAATTTTAGTGAGTAGTGGGTCAATGACTTTACTATACACAGTAGCCACTCACAAAGACAGGTGGTAAATAGTGTAAGCACCTTAAACAGCAAGGACAAGGTATGGATATTTAGAATGCAAATCCTGCAGATATTCCTGTGGAAGAATAAGTATTCCTTCCCTTGTGATGGGGGGGTTTGGCCTTATTAATGGCATTGGAGACTTTTAGTTGCTACCTGACTCATACTGTGGATCTGTGCATCCCTTTGAATGAAGAAAGAAACAATAGGAAGCAGAGCAGTGACTTGGGTGATGCTGTGGAGAACACCTCAGCATTTGGAAACCTCTCCATGTCAGCCTTGGGCTAGAACACCTGTAGCACATGAAACAGTGCAAAGCCTATCAGCCTTATTCTGCAAGATAAAGTTACTTTAGCATTTTGAGTGCTGAGGTGTCCCAAAGTCTCTCCCCTCCATGGTACACAAGGGTATGGTGGCCTTTCTTTTGTTCTGCTCAAGCGCAAATATTTGCACAAGGGAAAATGTTTTAGCTCCGCAGAGCAATGCATCAGCCATCTGCCTGGAAAAGCCAACGCCTTGCTGTGCTGAGACGGATACGTAGGGGAGGATCCTGTTCTGTCAGTTCTCAGATTCCTGTGCCTCACCTTACTGACGTTAAGTCCACGTTTGTTTGACTGCCCTTGGTCTGATTAGAACAGATAAGTCCAGGCAGTAAAGCAGGCATGGATATGGGAATAAGTGGCAATAAATTTTGCTGCCCAGAATGCATCATCTTTGTAACAGAGGCAGAAACCAGAGAAGTCTTTTATACTAAACATCGGTTTCCATTGGTGATGCTGTATTATGCTCATGTTAACCTTGGCATACAGAGAGGCTATCAGTTCTGTAAAAGCGCGGTGTACCCTGGTAGGCTTTCTCAGATATCGGTGCTTATATTGTGACTGAGGGTATTCTGTGTGAAACAACTTCTGCTCTCACGTTAGTGTTTTCAGTCTTTTATTCTCTTCTCTCAGCTCTAAACCAAATAGTGGATGTCAAATAAACCTGGCTGCTTTAGTTCCAGTTAACCCCGGAACAAAACAAACAGTATCCCACCCTTCCTTAAGAGAGGGAAGTAAAGAGTATGAATACAGATCTGCTCACTGACACTGTGAATGAGTCTGTGTTGCATGTTAGCAGAAAAGCAAGGAAGAAAAGAAGGAATATTGTCTCATGCTGATGTTTCATAGGAAAAAGGGAGTAAGGGGCCTGTAAGAAGGCAGGGGCATGCAATGATAGGATGAGGGGTTATGGTTTTAAGCTAAAAAGGGTAGATTTAGGCTGGACATCAGGAAAATGTTCTTTAATCACTGGAATGGGTATCCTAGAGAGGTGGTGGAGATCCCATCCATGGAGACATTCAAGGTCAGGTTGGATGTGGCTCCTGGGAATCTGTTCTAGTTAGAAATGCCCTGCTTGTGGTTGGGGGTTTGGACTAGATGACCTGGGAGGTCCTTTTCAACCCAATACATTCTATGATTCTATGTTATGTTTGTCACTGCACAGGTTACAAATTACATCCTAGCCCTCAGCAATGAGACTTCAATCTGAAATGTGAGTGTTTGCTCCCTCAGGAGATCTATTACCTGGCAAAAAATTTGAAGAGGCGAAGGGAGAAAGATACTTGCAGCTCTAAAATGAAAGATGAGTGCTGAACTAAGCTGTGAATGGAAACTTTTTGTGCCACATACAGGGTAGCGTTTACCTGAATATCTAGCTCCACCAAAAGGGCTGGATCTGAAACTTTGGTAATCACAAAGCTTTAGTCCCATCTCACAAGGTGACGACTGCCAGCAGATTTCAGCTTGGTACCTCTGAGGATTTGAGAAAGGAAACCGTGAAATTCCCTTTAGTCACTTTGAAAAGAGAGGAACTTTGTCTCAGAGGAATTCAGATGCCCATGATGTTTGCAGACACTGGCTGCTGTCTGCTAGTGTTGTGTGGTTTGCCAAAGCTGGCAAAAACTTCTGCTGTGGGAAATATGGTTCTAGGTTACAGATGCAACCTGTTATCAATTTCTTCTTTGGAATATAATCCAGATTTCCTTTGAGGGTTAAAATAGCATGCATTATGATAGAGATATAAAGGCTACCTTTCATTTAAGAGTTACAGCCACTGAGTTGTTCTGATAAATTGATTTATGGAGCAGTATTATATTTAATTCAAATAGTTTATTTCCTATCTTCTGATTCAATATGGAATGCCCAAAATGAAAACAGTCAGCAAAAGATGCCCCTAAACCTTCTTTTACAGCATTATAGTGAGGTGACATCAGAGCCTCTTTGTGGCTTCCCTCTCTCTGGTACCGAAGCGCATTAACCCTTCAGTGTGAAGAGTGACAGCCATTAGCACAGAAAGGAAATAATCCCTGGGTTGGGGGTCTATGTGTATGTGCAACCATCTGCTTAAGGGAAAAGAAGGATTAAAGTGCTCATCCACTGCATAATCCCCAAATTATGGGATATATTATATCCCTTATATATGAAGAGAATGTGTAAGTGTGAGGACAGCATATTTTACTGAAAGGCTGATGGAATATTTGGACTGAACCGGGAAAGCACCCTTTTATGGCAGCTGTTGTCATCTTTGCAATTAATTGAACAATATGACAGGCATGGAAAGAAGAGTACCGTGAACAAAAGATGTAGTTCCCAGAGATGAAGAGAGGACAGCAGATTCATTTTAGAGTTGCTTTATAGATCTGGAATGGAAAGGGTTTATGTAATACTGGAATGAAAACATAGCCATACAAATATTTCCACAAGTACAGCCTTCCCTCAGATATCCATCCAGAGCCTGAAATCCTAGTGTTCTGGACGTTAATAAGGTAAAGCAGGCACTGGCTGATAGCGTACCCATCCTACCCTTGCTTTTGTGTTTGTGTTAGCACAAAGGTTCTTTCAAGCCAACATTCCAAGTGATCTTGGCTGATGCTATTGAAAAAGAATTTATGGACAGAAAAATATCCCTGCAGTATGACAGCAGAGACCCACCGCTTTCAGCCTGTGCACACCTGGTAGTACTTTGAATCTACCATTTTTAAACATTTTCCAAAGTTATTCTGTGCTGTGCTGCTGTCTGAAAGAAATCTGCTCTTGACCCTGCATTGAGTGCTGCCATGGCTATCCTGTGTCATCTCTGTCAGCCAGCCTACATCAGACTGGAGAGATGGGCAGACTCCAATAGGATGAGTTTGAACAAGGCTAAGCATCAGGTTCTGTGTTTGGTTATAACAACCCCAGGCAGAACTCTAGGCTGGGAATGGAGTTCTTAGGGAGTACCCAGCTGGAAAGAGACCTGGGAGTACTGGTGGACGGTAAACTTAGCATGAGTCAGCAATGTGCCCAGGTGGCCAAGAGGGCTAATGTCATCCTGGCTTGCATCAAAAATGGTGTGGCCAGCANCCTGGACACTGGAAACAGGACAAGGAGTCACAGTCTTAAGCTCCATCCGGGGAGGTTTAGACTTGACATTAGGAAAAGGTTTTCACTGAAAGAGTGATCCAGTTTTGGAATGGGCTGCCCATGGAGGTGGTCGAGTCGCAGTCTCTGGAGGTGTTCATGGTTAGTCTGGATGAAGTGCTGAGTGGCATGATCTAGATGTTAGGTTTACTTGATTTATTTGGATTTAGGTTGAACTGGATGATCTTTAAGGTCTTTTCCAACTTTATCATTACTGTGATTTACTGTGACCTATGGCTTGCTCCATAGAGAGTGTCCACTGTCTGGGAAGCATCGCCAGATCTGGGATAGATGCAGCCACAAGTGAGTAGAGCTAAACACAACTCAGAGAGATATTATTACTGCTTAATTTGTTTATAGCATTTTACCACAGGTTGAGAAATCATTTAAATGATTGTGAAGACAATACATTGTTAATGGCTAATACAATGGGTGTTTTGATCTTACTGTACAGGTCATTTATCTCTACTCTGTTGTAATATACACTTGTATCAAAATATTACATAATGATAAAGACATAGGTGAAATATAAGTCATTAATGACAAATTAGTACTAGGTATTAGCAAATAAATTAGCAAAGCTGCCCTGCCAAGATTCCTTCCTTTACCTTTGGTACGTGTTTACAGGCAGCAGCACAAACAAATGACGCTTCAGAAGTATGCTTGTATTGCAGACAAATTGTTTACTGTCTTGCTCTAATAAAAGCCACTTTTATAAGATAGCAAACAATTTCAACTAATTTTAGCTTTTTACTTGAAATGGGTGTCTGCCCTTGCATAGGCCAATGGTGGGAAAGTTTTGTGAAGGCTTTGTGCGTGTAGATTCTCTCACTAAGCTGCCACCATGATGTCTGGGTTGAGAGGCTACAGAGAAAGAAGGGAATTACATGGGTTGAACTTCACATGACTCATGTACCATTTATGTGAAAAACGTAGGACAAGTCTACTCATTCTCCCATTCCAGACTTTAGGAGCATGGCTTGACCTCAGGTGAAAATTTCTGGATCTCTCTCTATGTTTCTAAGTCTTGCTTCATTGTATTTGCATTATAGCAAGACCTATAGTGGCTATCTGATGATAATCACCTCACTGAGACCACATGCTTGGTGTAAAATTGTCTCTAGTGTTTTCAGCGATCAGAATGATAGTTAAAGAATAATACAGAACAAAGCTAAACCTAGACCACTGAATTTTTCTATGTAAACTATTAAAAAACTGATAGGAAGAGCTTTCCTGCTTGATTTGCCAGCGAGTTTTCTTTTTCTTTGATGGGCATGGAGTTACCCTAGAGTTACACTAGTGACTTACAAGCTTCTTGCAATAAGAATAACAATGAAGAGCTGAGATGCAGCTAATAGCTTCTATAACAAACTGCAAATAAACATAAAAAAAAATCTAACTCTTCATTAGAAGCCATAGCTGACTTTGTCAGAGAGTCATTGTTGAGTTCAAATAATACAGCTCAAAGTTTCTTCCCCTTAAACTATGACTTTCAGTTATCCCGGTAACTATTTTCAATGCTTAGTTTCTCCTTGTTTTCCAAATGGAGGCCATCATCTTTCTATGTCTGTTCTTCAAACTACACATATAAACTTCTTACACAACCTGATACTCCGAATTTGCTTGGTAAGAGTTCGTAGTGTTGGCAGAGACAGAGAGGTTCACTTAAATATTTTGAAGTGTTAGGTTTCCTAGTGTAGCTTCACCTCCGAAAGGCCATGGGCATTTTACTGTCGCTGGTTACAGTTCTGTCTGAATGAGGCGTAGCGCTTTCTTCATGTTCTCTATTACTGAAAGAAAAATAGATAAGGACTGAAACCACGTACTTAAAGTGCATTTTTACATTTCAGAAACCTAGTTTGATTAATAAACAGTTCACACTGAAATTCACTTATGGTCTCACAGCGTATGTTAGAGCTTTCTGTTGTGAAACTTCTGGCATCAATACTACAGCAGAAGGCAAAACGTTTTATGAATCAAAGTGTTTAACTTAAAAGGGTTCGACAAGTCTCCTTTGAACTCCCCCATTTCTCAACAGCAGTTCTGGTACTCAGATGGGACATGTGTATTTGTGGCACTACTTTGCCAGCTCTGTGTCTGGGGTGTTCTGTTTTCATCAACAAGGTAAGGACAAAGGGAATTTTATTCTGTTGGCACCAGCTGCTCATGGAGAAGTCCTGAACTAAGCTAATGCTCTTTTTCACGTTGCGCAGCTATTTCTAGGTGGTAAATTACACACGCGTTTCAGTGCACTGCATTGGTGTCACACAGATTGTATACAGGCTAGCTCAACCTGAAAAATCACATTCCTTTCTGAAATGTGGGTGTTAGGTGGCACGCAGGTAACCACCAGCATTTCTTTCCTGATTCCCTCCCTTTACTGGCGGTTGCCATTGTGCAGCTGGATACCTTCCAGTGTAGTGACTTTTTCCACTCTCCAGCAAACTGCTCAGATCTTGATTCTGAAAGTTCTCATCCATAATCTTTCCATTTGTCTTACTTGAGAACTCCCACTAAATTTCCTGGGACAGTAGATTTCCTTTAGCATTTTGCTAGAAAAGGTTAGATTATTATGTTTCATTGCAAATGCTCACACAGTCTTTATTCGTTACCTTGAGACCTTCACAGGTTTTCAGTGACTAAACGATTGAATGGGGTGTATCTGCCTTAGACACACTTCTTAGAGTGTGAAATGCAAAGTAACCCAACAAAGAGAGCACTTACAGAATGGTATGTCCTGTGGTTCGTAAGTGTAAAGTCGGTTGGAGTATCGTCCTGTGATATCAGCTCTTACTGTGAGGGATGGGTCTGAAAAAGTAACCATGTTAAACAGTGCTTTCCATTCCCACAGCTCTGGGGGGCAATGCCCGTGGTGCTGTTTTGACAGCGTTGTTTCTGAGATGTTCTGGTTTTATCGAAGAGGCAATTCTGAAGAATTTACACTCTGTTCCAACCAGCTGCTCTTGGAGAATTCCTGAACAAAGCTAACTCTCTTTTTCACATTGTGCAGCTATTTTTAAGAGTGAGATTACACGTGCTTTTCATCCACATTTAAAAAATGAGGAGCAACGTTTTCAAAGTAGGGCAGGGTAGATTTAGATTGGCTGTTAGGAACAAATTCTTTACAGTGAGGGTAGGGAAACCTGTCATGTTGCCTGGAGAGGTGGTAGAAGCTCCATCCCTGGAGATACTCAAAGTCAGGCTTGATGGGGCTCTGTGCAATCTGATTTAGTTTGGGTAAGGGGTTTGGCCGAGATGAACTGTAAAGGTCTTTTCTAACCCTACACATTCTATGATTCTGTGATTCTGTGATTCCATTATTCTATGGTTCTGTATCCTGTTTTACAAGTTCTGGGCTTACATGAGAGAAAGGTCAATTTGACTGGCCGCACACATCATGAGGGTCCTGTGTACCTAATGCCACATTAGCAGGATCTACCCAGAGGCTTCAGAATGAAAATCTTGTCATTCTTGGAGCAGGTTGTTGTGGACATCTCATCTCCCAATTCCCTTCCAAACTTTTTGTTAATTGATTCATTTTACTACAGTAGCTCTGAGTGTGGGCTTCATCTCTCCTAACTTTGGATGCCACCACAGAGCTAGTCACCCTAGACTTCTTGCACAGTCAGTTAAAATGAACAGGCACGCTGGGGCACAACTAATCTAATCTATTGCAGAAATCAGCTTCATGATGGGATAAATAATTCCTTAGATGCCGCTTGACTTACTCGCTCCATGCCATAGACATCTAAATACAGTCAGCTATTTGTTCTCAGGAAATTTAATCATATAAGAGCATTAGCAAGAAGCTCAGAAAGCAAAAGCCCTGATGTTAACATATATTTAAGCATCTTGCCCCTGAGCATAGATTAGATATTCTTCAAGCCCATGGTAATGATAAATTGTGAACGAGTTTTCTTTTGAAGAGTGAATAATATTGAAGTCTCTGAAGAACACTTGCATATTTTCAGATATCACAAATTTGAAGATACATAAATACTGTACTTACCTATGAACATGATGCGAGGCACGTATTGTCCATCAGGTGACAGGTTTTTATCTGTGGTTTCATGCTGGCAAAGAAAGTAAAGCTAGTTGTAAAAGTATTTCTGCAAACTTTGCTGAAGTAGTCCCATTGGTGAATAGCCTTGTACCAGAAGACAAAACCAAAACTGTACCACTCACATGTGTACACAGGCACAGATATCTGCACTTACGTGTGGCTGAAATGACAGAGGAGTCTAGCTAAAGTGACATGAAGAAGCAAGACACAAGAAGATAGGAACACAGGACAAAATATCAGTCAAACCACCCCAACCCCTTCATACCATGAGGTTCAGCATAATGAAGTTATTTTGGGCCATTTCCTGTATCTCTTCACTTTCTGCAAAAGCTTTCTTCAGTGCTAGAAAAGACATGGAAATCTCTCAAATGTTGTCTTTCCTTCTGCCGTTCAGGCACCACATTGGCTGGAGACAGGGCGCATTGTTCCTTGCTTGCTCACATTCCTGAGGAGACACTTATGGGCTCTATCACTGCGGTTTTGGGGGTTTGACCCGTGTCAGTACAACCTCCTGGCTATGAAAATGGAAGCTCTTCTGTTTTTTATGAAGCCTGTGGTCTCAAAGGATACCATGTCTCAGCTCGACAAAAGCACATTATTCTCAGAAAGTGCTTCTTAGATAGATTTCATCAGCACTGTCCTCGTCTCCTTCTTTAGTTACCAGTGCAGGAGAGCCAAACAATATTAAATCTGTTCAATGAGTCAGTAGCAAATCTATGTCTCTTAATTGAACTCATGAGTGCTCCGTTAGGGACATCGGGACAGCAGCACAAAGAATATTCGAGGTTGGATAGTTTCATAATGGAGATTTTGTAAATACCAATAATGCATTCTTAATCTTTCAAATCCATGCTCGTGTTCCTATTTACCTATTTGTTTAAGTAATTTTCAGTAAGCATGAGGTGCATTTTCTTCTAAAAACATTTATATAACATTAAAAAACCATCAACATTACCTTGGCAGTATTGACAGTCCTCCAAGTGATGAATTACCATCAGTGGCTTGTTACTTTAGTAAGAGTAATAGTAAAACATTAGTTAGATCATTGGACAGTATGTAAATGGGTCATTTTACTAGCAGACTGGAGAAGGCTGATCTTGTATGAAAGCACAGTGAAACCAAGCAGAACTTCTGCAAAGAATGACACACCATTTTGAGCTTGGGGAAAAAAGTAACTCCTTCACAAAAGAAAGAAATAGAGAAATAGATTCTCTATATCTAAACAGACTTTCTGAAAGAAGACATTCTAGAAGAAAGAACTGAACCATCATAATTTCATTCCCATTTAGCATATCACAGTATCACAGTCTCACAGTAATGATGAGGCTGGAAAAGACCTTAAAGATCATCCAGTCCAACCTAAAACCAACCAAGTAACCCTAAACATCTGACATCTAGATCATGTATCATAATCAAACTTGAGAGGTATGTAATAGTGCTTGGGTATCATGTTCTCCGTGATTAAGAAAATAGAGCCCTTTTAGAAAAGAAAAACCTGAATAAAATAAAATAAAATAAAATATGGTTTATCAGCAAACTCTTCCCATGATAATTTTCACATTTTGCTAAGATTTCTAGAACAGATATACGTCAAATTATTCTGTGAATAGTTTGGTAAAGTATCAAAACTTAATTGGTTTATATGTTGACAGCTAATAATATAATTTACATTTTCTCTTGTCTGCTTTTAAAACTACTCTTACTGTTCAGCCAATGAGTTACTGGTGCTTGATCTTCTATCACTGTCAAGAATTGTTCAGTTCCTAGGCATTAAGTAGCGTACATTCACTGCCTTTTCTTAAAAAAATAAATTGCCTTTACTTTGACAATAGCTCACGTGACACTACTGTGATCTAAACTAAATCGTAAAGAGACTTCCAGTATTGTTACAAACCCACTAATGAAACGCTGGGCAAAACCTCAGAGGCAGTAGATCACCAGAGAAGAGCAAATGGAATTGATTTCTAGCTGTTGATTAAGGAAGTAATTACAGGTACATGACATTACAAAGCCCCACAGCAGATGTATTTTTAAAATTAGAGGTTCTATTTATCACTGTCATTTGTGACAAAGAATTGGCAGTGTTAAAATATTGGCCTGTGATGTTGGGTCAGAGTCATAATGCCCCTACAAGGGCTTTTATTTGTAGAAACAAAATGTCTTTTATTTGACTGAGTGGTCTGCAGATCAGCTGTTGTGGAGTTTCGTGGCTCTGTTTCTTTACATAATGCTCAGGAGTGTCTGATTAACAACTGTGTCTTTTGGACTACTTTTTAACCTCTTACCTCTTTTTTGCTTGGTAAAGCCCTTCTTCATAAGTTTGTACCCAGGTGATTTCATCTCCCCATCCTAGAAATTGAAGGATTAACAGGTGACCAGACAAGTAACTCATAACAAAGTTGGGTTTTTATCTTTATCAGTAGTTGTAGACAAATCTGATAGGTTTTTTTTTTAGGTCAAAGGTTCCCAAATGTTGTGGATATGATAATTCTACACCCAGCTGGTGTGTTAGTCAATAAAAAACCCACCTTCAAACAACTAAAACCCTCAGCTGGTTGTTTATCCATTGAAATCCTTTGGCAAACCTAACAGGTTCCTTTTTAAATACCCAGAAGCCCCTAAACTGGCACTGAAATCCTTCATGTACCTTTATCTTGTCTTCTTAGTACTTCATGTAGACCCTGGGGTTTAAAGGGAAAGTTGTCTTATAAAAGAGACAGAAATGAAACGTGACAGTTTAAATAGGACGGTCCTTAACGTGAATATCATTAGAACAGTCTTGGGTTGTAAACATAACACCTGAGTGACCATTTTCAGCTCCTGGAGTTGCAAGTGTTTAATTTGAGAATTTACTACAAGAACGTCAACCAAAAGAAATTCCTAATGCTTCATTAGCTTTGCGGCTCATTCGTAGTTGGTGATACGCTGATCTCAAAGAGCAGATTTTCCTGTTGGTTTCATGCTTCCAGACTCAGAGATACATGCTCCTGTGTAGCAGATACCTATTCCATTCATGAGGACCCTCGTGGGAGTTGTAGAACAGCTTCTGTATCAGGCCCAGGTTAACACTCTGTTTCTTCTGTCCTGCTGGTCAGTGCTTGGACCAGCTGTGGCTGTGCAGAGATTTTCTGTCAGTTTTTTCAGTGGCTTGTGCCACTAATACAGCGCGCTCTGTTACAGACCTGCCTGGTTGATGCTGGGATTCCAGTATCTTGACCAGCAAGTGTCCCAGCACTGGCTGAGGGCATTGGCTGATAGAGGTAACTGCACAGCGGGTCAGCAAGGGGGACTTTTCAGCAGGCTTAGGTAATTCCCTTTAATCTGAGACAGTTGCTGGAAACCAGAGCACTCAGGCCATGCCAAAATGCCCGAAATCAGAAACAGAAAACTGACACTTGCTCTTAGTGAGGTTTTAAAGGGTTTCAAAATTGCCAGAATGTGAGGGATTTTGTTAGTTTCCTATGTATTTAGGCTTACTGGGGAAAAATAAATCCTGATCTAGGCAAGACAGGCTATAGCTAGTGGATTGATTTTAATCTTTCTTCAGGGATAGCACTAATGAGCAGTGATTGGCAGCTTCTCTTCGGTTAGTTCAGTGCTGCATGAATTTGCGGTACAGTCAGTTAGGCTCAGAAGTGAAGTGAGCAATTAGGGTCAGATGGAACCCCTGTCAGACGTGGGGTTTTGCAAGTGATTTGGATGAGAAGACCTCAAGGGAGCTTTATGTACTTCAGGTTTTACACTGCTTGCAGAAAAGTTCAGAAAGGGACCTGGGACTTTTTGGGAGTGAATAGATCTAAAAGGAGAGGGAAGATGGGGAAGAGGAAAAGATGTTGGTAAGATCACAGACTTGTTGAGGCTGAAAAAGACCTCTAAGATCATGAAGCCTAGCCTATGACCTGACATCACCACAATCACCTAGACCATGGCACTAAGTGCCATGTCCAATCTTTTCTTAAACACCTCCAGGGATGGGGACTCCACTGCCACCCTGGGCAGTCCAAAGTCTGATCAGTCTTTCTGTGAGGACGTGCTTCCAAATATCCTAACCCTTACCTGGTGCAGCTTCAGGCCCTTACCTCTTGTCCTATCACTAGTTGCCTGGGAGGAGAGCCCAACCCCAACCTGACTACAACCTCCATTCAGGTAGTTATAGAGAGTGATGAGGTCTCCCTGAGTCTCCTCTTCTCCAGGCTAAACAACCCCATCTCCTTCAGCCTCTACTCATAAAAAGTTCTCTCTAGCCCCTTCACCAGTCCATTGCTCTCCTCTGGACCTGCTCCAGCACCTCAATATCTTGAAGTGAGATATTTCTCTGCTTATTATTTCTACATGATGTAAATAACTTAAAACAGGGTCTTTAGTTAGCATCCAGGTTGAAAATTGTGCACCACAAGTTGTTCTTTACTGCAAAGCATGACTGTGCTTTTCTTTTTCCTGATGAAATGCAAATGAGAAACAGTCATGCAAGAAAACCCACCGGTGGCTCAAACTCTTGTTCTCTGCATAAAATCAGGTCTGTAGAAAAATGGTTCTGTAGTAAGTGAAGTTATGAAACTGTGTCTCAGTAGTTAACAACTGACTATAGTACAGAATCTTTTTATATAGTATGAGAAGATATATTCTGTAGCTACTAGATCTAGAAGTGCATCCTGATTTGAGAGGCTAAGTCTAGGATATCTGTTCCTACTAGGCCACTGAGTTATATAAATTATGTAGGATACATGAAATCCTCAGATATATTCTTAGAACCAAAATGATAGAGTGAAATGACATGGTAGAAGATGACACACTGCTTAGAGAGTCACTCAGAGCTAGAGAAACAAATCTCTGGAAGTGTATCATAGAATCATTAAGGTTGGAAGAGACCTATAAGATCATCAAGTCTAATCATCAACCGAGTACCGCCATGCCCACTACACCCTGTTCTCTAGAGCCACATCTCTATACAGCTGTACTCCATGTATGCTCTAAACAGAAACGTTCACTGACCCATACAGTAAAATAAGGTGACAGCTACAGACAGTAAACGTGTAACAGTACCTCTTGACAGTGTTTGCGGGGCTCGTTTTTCCTTGTTGATTGCCATTGCAAGGTTGGAAGAGACTGCAATTAGCAGGAGAGACAATGCCAGTGTTGAATGGAGCATTTTTTCCCTTTTGATACAAGAGGGAAACTAGAAAACAAAGGAACAGCTTTAGTCACATGGATTTGCCACCTGGCACAGTATTGGGTGTTTCTAGAAATGCCTTTCTTGGTGAGAAACGTGTAACATGGAGGTGCTTAATTTTAGCATGCAACACTGCCTTCAGCTGTCAACATTAGGCAGGGGATGGTTTTTCACTACAGTGCGATCATGGGAACAAAGTTTGTTTCTGAAATGAAGTTTCATTTCACCCAGCATTTGTTGCTTAGGAGCTGGTACAGAGCGCTAACCCTCCATCATGATGGTTTCAAGACAGTGCTACTAGTTGTTTGTTCTGTTAGTACTTTAATGTAAGGAAAAAGTAACAGCATGTTTTAAGGACAGTATGTTGTTTTGGTCAAAAGCTGTGGCATGGTGCCTTCCTTAGTAAAGCAGGAAAATATCTGCTTGCAGGTATAGCACTTTAAAGTGGCTGACCCCCGCACACAACGTGGATACTGCCAGAGCTGTACTTTTTGTAGCTTGCCCTCTGCGAGTCTGGATGTTAAGGACTGTGAGATAAATGTCAAAGACATTCCAGCTGTTTCTCACAATGAAAACTCAAAAAGTCTCCCCATTCCTCATGGTGTTTTAAAACTGTTTTTCAGCTCTACTCCTGCTAAACACAATAACCCATCTGGGCTCCTGGCTCTTTCAGTATTCTGAAGATATTTTCTTCTTTTCCTGACAAAGATCAATTACAAGAAATTTAGTAACTTCTGGTCTTGCTAAAAGTCAGAGAAGAAAAGCAACACTTGAGAAAAACCATAATAAAGCCAATTTTTAAAAAAATAATCTCTGCTTTCTGCCTGGTACAATCATCTGCAGGCAGGAAAGCTCTTGCTAACCACGGGAATAACTGATGGTTTGAACTGGGCGTGAAAGTATAGTGCATACAACTCAGTCAGCTTATCAGTTCTCAGTGGAGATTCCACTTTTCAGAGGCTGAGCTTTGAGTTACCAGGATGATCTGTTGAGAAAGTAGTGCTTTCACTTAAAAAAAGCAAGTCCTTTAATGATCCCCAAAGCATTTGTGTCTGTATTGAAAAAGAAAATGTCAGTCTTGAATTTAAAAGTAATAGCCAGAATGGAATGTTAGCCATGAGCACTGGCAAAGGATGCTTTGTGCTTTCCACTTTCACTAACTGGTGATCTCAAGACAGAAAAAGACTCAGGTTTGAGTGGCTGGAGATGAATTTGCATGTCCAAATGTGCAAAACTTGAGGGAAGCAGAAGTATCATCTTGCAGTAAGAATCCTTTCCGTGGATTGCTAACATCATTAATATATCCATTATAGTATTTTTCACCCCAGTCTTGTCCCCAGCAGCTCCTCTTCCCCACACATCACAATCCTAGAGTTGTTCTTTGTTTTACCTGTTTCATTGGGCTCATTCATGTTAGCTACTTGTGATGGAATTTTAGCAAGGAGCCTCGTTGGAAGCTCACCAGCTAGGCATGCTAATGTGGTGAACAAAGATTATTGATGCTTAATAAGACACTGTGAGGTTTTCCAATGTTTCCTAAAGGGAGATTATAACATTTAGTTATGTCTGGGGGCTGAGGATGTTTTGTTAATAAAAATCCATTCCAGTTTTCACCCTGTTTGTGCAGACAGCAAAGCCAGATCATCACACGTTACTACCGCACTTCTGATGAGTACTTGCAATAACTCCATGTGCAAGTTAGTAACTACCTTTTGCATCAGTTTACCTCCCCCTGCTGTTTCATGAGTTTAAATAATATTTAAACATAGCTATGGCTTTGAAATCCCACCAGATAATACCTGTGTCTAGCAGGTATGGAATGCGTGAATCAGTCCTTTCTGTCATGACATTCACAAACCACACATAAATCTATTAAAGTAGCAGCATTAATTATCTGAAAATCAAATAATTTATTGGTTTTCAACAAAATAAGAAGTTTTGGAAGGCTAATTTGTGAAGCTACAGCTGGAAGCAATTTAAATTCAATATTAACTATTAAATTCTGAATTTTTGATGTTACATGATCCAATGTTAATTGATTAAGACAATCAAATGACAACCAATACCATATAGATTAATAGATACCCTCTAAGCATCTGTCATTTGTCATTTTATAACTAGGCATGTAAAGCATTTGTCAACCAAAGCTCATCGCTGTGCTAAGGGCAACTTAAGAATGAAAAATACTAGCTCACCAGCAGTGGTCAGTTCTCCTGATGGAAGGTCCTTCTTTCTGGGACTGGTTAGTTAAAAATCTGTGATTTAAGCACAGAACACCTGAGCTGCCCAGGTCTCTGTGCAGCAACAACAGCACATTCACCCTGGGGAAAAATGAGACCAACATTTAAGCTGAAAAGCAAATCCGTGTCTTTCTGCCCCGCCCTGCCTTCCCTTTCTGCCATGCCTCCAACTTTCATTCTTGTGAGTTCCCATGCTTACACCGAACCCTTGGATTTCTCTTCATCTTGGCTTGTATCAGGTGTCTTCTCTGTGGATTGGAAATAAATAGTGGCCTATGTGTGTCTGCTTCTTTCCCCCCAGAGAGTCTGAGTCTGGCTTATGTCCAGTGAAAAATGAAACTACCAATGAAAGCTACAACTGTAGGTGCTTTTGTTCCCAGTGAATGGCTGGGTTCACTGGTGCTTGAAGATAGGTATGAACCTAATAGGTAGACACAAGGGTATCTTTGTGTAAAGGAATGTAATTAACAAATAAAACCAACTTTTTTTTGTTAGAGGGGAAATAACATTATTTATTTAAAGCATCTGTTCGTTTCTTCTGTGAGATGTAGTTTAAAAATATTCTAATTCTTTGGAATTTGCTTGATATAATTTTGACCTAATTTGACTGATACAGGAAAAGACCATTATTCACAAAACAGGAGTTAGCCTGATCACCTGTGCAGTCCTCCTTGGATAGCTCTTGTAAGGGAAAACTGCAAGAGCAGTCCTCTTCTTGTTCTTCTGTTCCCATGTCTTTATCTACATGGACTGTATGTTCATCCACCTCTTACCTGAGCCAGTAGTTACCTGGGTAAGTTGCACAAAGCCTTCTGAGCCAAAAGTAATGCCACAGTAACATCTTTGTAGACAAAAAAAATCACTCTTCAAAGCGTTCTCTGTTGCTGCAGTCTACAGTGTGAGTCAGTGATGGAGGATGCACATCCCTGCTGGTCTAAACAGTCTCTCCTATCCTCAGGCTGCAGAGGTCCCTAGGGCTAGGTAGTTCAACTACCCACATCTTTTCTAGTAGTGTTTGTACAAACATGGCTTGTTTACATGATCCAGTTACAATGGTTCGTAATGGGCTACTCTGCAGCTGCTGGGCTGTAAGAGTGAGCTGCTCTGTAGGCTGAGTGCAGGCTGTGTCAGTTATGCTTAATTGTTATACTGTTGTGCTTATCAGTGACTTTGATAACCATATCAGATATGTTAATGTGTAGGAAATGATTTATTTGACCCCCTTAAGTACAAATACTGTGCACTCAGCAAATTCAGATAAAATTCGTATTATAAGACGAGAAGATAAGAAAGCATCTTAGATAATTTCTAGGGAAAATGATCCCACAGTGACAGGTCTTCACTCTGTGTGGTTTCTCATGGGTTATGGAGTCTGATTTCAGGTGAATGTGACATCCCCTGCATTACAGCAGATTCAGTGGAAGAAAACTCTATTATAAATAAAACAAAGAATTAAAATGATGTAACTTTTGCCTATTAAAAATCTTATTCAGTACTTGCTGAACTGAAATGCTCCTGCCTGATACTTCCTCTCTGCTGCTCCCATCTTTGAGTCCTTGGGGCTCGGTGAAAGGTATGGAGAGTTTGGTGATGATGCAAAGCACTCCTCCACTACAGCAATAAAAAGGAAAATCAAGACTCTCTAAAGAACCACTTTTTGTTTAGCGTCTATGATGTGGACACTTTGGGTCTATCAATCCATCTGAATTCTGTAAGCACTAGTAACTTAAGAAGAAAAGGTGCAGCAGGTCTGATACAATGCGCTGGAAGGAGTCTGCTGGCCATGCTGTCTGCTGCAGGAGGGGTGGTTTCTGTCAGAAGCCAGGGAAGATTTCCAACTCCATTGGATCAAACCCCAACTACATTTCTTCAGCAGATCAAGCAGGCGGTTTGACTCTTTGTTTTGTAAGCCTGGCAGTATCAGCTCCCTTCTGTATGACAGTAAGACAAAAGGTTCCGGGTTTAAAAGTGAAGCAAGAATGCAGTAATGTTACTGATGGAGGGGGGGAAAAGGCAATGAAGGATCCAGGTTTCAGTTACTCCCATATAAAAAATTTCCTTCTGTTCCTTTGTTAGTTGTTCCTCTAAGTTCTTAGCATTGAGATGGGTGTGAATATTTTATAAAGCTGTTGACCACTTCCTTTTGTTGGGACCATGCTGTAGCAGAAGCTGGAAGTGCCCAATGGAAAGCTTTTGCTTGGATGGTGCTAAAATTTTCCCAGGGAATTTTAGAGATTGCTGCTTGTGCTAGGACTTTCAGGAGGTGTTTGAGCAACCTGGGAACCTACTAGTAAAGGGAGACATTATCTTTAGCCTTAGTGGATTCAATCTCACTACTGAGTCCACATTCAATGTGTAGTACTCATCCAGTTAGGTTTTGATTCATTGGACCCAGAGTAGTATGGTAGGGCATTACTGTATATTGCACCCTACTGCAACGGTGTACCCTGTGCAGTCACAGTGCTCCTTGAAGCCTGACCATCCCTCTCACATCCACTTTTGGACAGGCAGAAGCTGAAGCTTTCTGGCTGATCTTGTCACAGCAACAGTTCACTCACCCATGTGGAACTCAGCAGTGCTGGAGCATATCTGCCTTGGGAAAGCAGCAGTTACAAAAGCTGTCTTTTTTCTCCACCCTAGCCAGTGAACCATGCTGTGTGTAACACCTCTCCTGCCTCGGGGGAGGCAAGATACCAGCAAAGATCAAGCGAGGTATCAGGCTAATAAGATGAATTTTCAAGCTGAACTGTCTTCATAAAACCCAACCTCAATAACGCCAGGACAAAGAAGTGTGGGAGGCAGTGCTGCTGCTTGTGTCACTGGGAAAATGATGCATAAAATCTAGTTTGTAACATACATCTATAGGTACAGGTGTGGAAAGGCTTGTCACGAGGTAAGTAATGTTGAACAACACCACTTTTTTTTTTTAACCTTGGAAATTTGATTACCCAGAGAACCCAGTACTGCTTTTACAAGTCGCTGGGATAGAATGATAAGGACATGAACCAGAGCAAAATGGTAGGTGGTTTAGAACCTGCTAAAAATAACTGCCTTAAGTGTAACTCCAGTGCACCGTGCAGTAAGTAGAGATTGACAGTGGTGTTGTTTTTCAAAGCCTATGAAAAGAAATCTTCAAAGCACCAGAAGATCTTTTAAAAAAGTATTTAGAAGGAAAAGTCACAGTATCACAGTAATGATAAGGCTGGAAAAGACCTTAAAGATCATCCAGTCCAACCTAAAACCAACCAAGTAACCCTAACATCTGCCATCATCAGGTCCCTTGACTGTCAGAATGGTTAGGTTCCTCTTGCAATGTACAAGTATAAATATCAGGTGTTTTACTTCACCCTGGTATCTTGAAAATTTTTCTTGCCCTGTTTTAATTCTTCTGTTAAAATTCTGATTTACTTCTGACATTATGTCATAATGCTGAGGTGAGCTGTGCTTTTCCAGATATAAGTTAGTGACTACAAAGATATTAAAGGTTTTACCTCACTAGGCTGCTTCAGTACAAGTAGGCACATCAGCAGCCCTTGGTAGCAGTGGGAATAGAGCTCTGGCCTCCAAAGAGCTGCTGTGAGAGCCAGTGAAGTACTTTAACTGTTGGAATGGGATAGGATAGGATAGGATAGGATAGGATAAATAGAAAAAAATGGCAAGGAAGGGCATTTTGTCTATGTAATTAATTTTGTATAGATTTGAAGAGCACATTGGGCATGCATAAAATGTGAACTCTAGACCACTTGCTGAGTTATTATACTGCCATGTGATAGAATGTTTCGCGTCCATGTATTTTCTTTTCAACCTGCTTCACTCCTTCAAATGGCTTTCAAACCTGGTCACTGTAGCCAACACTATACAAGGTTTGGCAGTGATATCCACCTGTGTCTGCAGGATAGAGGACTAAATCTTGGGCAGCAGGCTGTCACACCACAATTTGTGACAGTGTGTATGTGCACATACTTAACGATTCCAAAAAGAAATGTCTGTTCAGGAGGCAGCTTAGAGTAGTCCCTGAACAACACACTAGGATTAAAAAGTGCTGACAGCAAGAAGTTTGAGAGTCCTTGGTCCATCTTACCTAAAGATGGTACCTTCAGCTAGTGCTCACTAGTGACAAGACCGGTCATCCTATGCTGATCTGCATCAGCTGAACAGTTATTGATTTGCTTCTGAAGAAAGGGAGGCTGCTGACAAAGTTCTTACTCTGTCCAACTCTGCCTTAGCTCTCAAGCACAAGAAAGAGACAAGGTCAGGTCTTCTTTTAAAAGGTACTTCAGCCTTGGTGCTGCAACATCTATTGATCACTCTCCAAAAGACATTTACACATGCCTGGTGTGTGTTTGCAAATCAGCACAAAATCAGGCAGGTTGCACAGAAAATACGCCCAAACAAATTTCACATAAACACAGAACCTGTTTTCATGCGTGAGATGTGCTTCTGGATCCCAACGCAGGGAGTGGGTGTGAAGTGGATCTGGACCTTGGGGCACAGTCAAGCACCTCATAGTACCAGAGCAGAGAATTGTGCTTCAGGCTTAGAGTGCCTAGCTTTGGTTTTCAATGCCAAACAGAAAATTAAATAAACGAGAGGGCACTGCAAGTGCCTTGTCAGGCTCAGCTTGGGACCAACAGCAAAAAAAAGTGACTAGAAAGTTTCTGGTTCATTTCAATAAAGCCATTTAATTAAATCTAGTTATGACCTGCTTCTTCATTTCTGCAGGTGTCTGTCAAAGTAGGCACCGTTGTGGAAACATCACCTCTGGAATCACAAGCTGGTTCACAGCAGTCGCACTTTCCAAAAAAACTTCCTAAAAGCAGGGTGCTGGGTAATGCTCTAGTGAACAAACTGCTCTGGTGGTGTCTGGAGACTGGTGGTTTGCTTCTGCTGGATCGCTCCTTTTTTAGCTTTCTGTTCCTGAGAAGACATTGTTATGGAACGTAAGCACAATGATATAACTGGAAAACCGTTTATTGGATTAGGTTTTGCAGTGGTTTACACTGCCTTCAAGCTGTATTCTTTGCTTCCCAGGCCAGAGTCTATACTTTCACATCTAAGCTTTCATCTTATTCCAGCACCATCACCTTCAACCCTCTCCAGAGTTTTCTCTGTGTTTGCAGGAAACTGGCTCCTCCATCCTTCAATTACCCTCTGGTTCAGTCCCTGGAAATCTTGGTTTCAGGAATAATGAGCACCTTGCCGTGAGCTGCTCTCCTGCTCTGTGCCTCTGTGTCACTGCCCTTTATTGGCTTCCGCTTCCCAATGAGTTTATTTTCCTGCCGTCTAGGCTTCTCACATTGCCCAGACACTTTTCTAGAGACAAAGCTTTGGAGACTGTGGGGATAAAACGTAGTTCACTATTTTTTATGAATTTTGCAGAGATTACAGAATAAAATCGTTTTGGTAAATAAAAGGAAACTAGCGCTGGATTTAACTGACTTCTCCTTTCAGTCCAAAAGTACAAACTGTTATGGGCAGTATGTTGATTTCATGCTGTGTGAGCTCGGGCAGGCAGAGCTGCCCTTCTGCCAGCAGATCTTCCTGTTACACCATGGTTCTAGCCATGCAGTTCTCAGACAACCCTCTAGGCTTCTGCTAAAGGAAAGATGTTTCTATTTAGATCCCTATGAATCTACATTTGAATATCAGTGTGGAGCAAGGGGAAGCCCTGGAAGTCATTCTGGTCTTCCAGGCTTCTGGTGCACCTCAGGGAAAGAACTGCCAGCCAGGAAGGGTGGCACAGTGGGGTATAGGGTACAGAGTATCACAGTAATGATGAGGCTGGAAAAGACCTTAAAGATCATCCAGTCCAACCTAAAACCAACCAAGTAAACCTAAACATCTAACATCTAAATCATGCCACTCAGCACCTCATCCAGCCTAATCTTAAACACCTGCAGAGGAACAGCCCATGGCTGGGAAGATCCAGACTGCAGTGGCACAGTGGTTTACAGGGTACAGCAGAACAGCCCGTGGCTGGGCAGATCCCGACTGCAGTGAAGGAGCACAGAAGTTTGCCACCTATCCATTTTATTTTCTCCATCTCAGATGAGTACCCTGGAAATACCTATCCAAAGGGAGCTGGTGCAGCTACCAGTCCCCAAGCTGTTTTCTGCTTACTGCCTTTGGTAAAGGTGAGTTGTGTGTCCTGTGAGTCTGAAGCCCAGCAGGTAAGGTTGGAAGTGGGGTGCATCTTCAGTCTTCTCAGTTTTCTCCCTCCCTGCAGACCCTGCCTGTCTGGGCAGTTGTAGGCTGTTGTTCCTCACCATCACAGGCTTGGCAGGGAAGAGGGCAGGGACAAGAAAACAGGGCTCAGGTAGCTCCAGTCTGTGCTTGGTGCATGGACATTGACATCTCTGTGTTGAATCTCTTCCCAAATGGTGGTCTACCAAGCATGTACATGTCAGGAATAACTTGTGGCAAGCAATAACAAAGTCTTTCTGGTCAGGTGCATGTTTTCTCTATTTTCAACCTTGCTGCTTCAGCTGTGAACAAGTACCTTCCTTCTCAAAGTTTGCACCACCTGCACAGAGCTGAGAACATACAGGAACCAGATATTAGCCCCCCTAATAGGGGATTTGTTTATTCCAATAAAATAGAAACGATACTCACATTGTGAGTTGAGAAAACGATGACTAGGATGTATCTTGCCCTCAAATGTATAAATTTTATATATTTCATGCATTTTTTTATAAAGTTTGTTGATGCTGGTGTTGTCCTGTGGAAGTATATTTCTAAAAGCTGTAAGAAAAGTTTAGTAACTTTGAGGAATGTTGAATAATTTGAGACCTGATTTGAGTTGCCGGATGGTGTGATGTTTGGTTTTAATAGATGACTTAATGAACCATCAAAATCTAAAGAAAATTAAATGCAAATACCCATGTAGGAGGAGAAATAGAGTGTAGAGAAAATAGGAGTTCTCAGTATGTCTAGTTGTGTGACACGGTAAGTTTATTGGTGTGATCCATAAGAGAAGAATTTGATCATTGACAAAGCCTCTAGTTGGCAGTGTTGCCTTGCTAATAACGAAGGAACAAATGTTCTTATTTTAACTTTGCCAAATTCCCCCAATAAGTTCAGAATGCCTGTCACAACTGTGTTTGCATATAAAAACGCTCTGAGTTTAGAAAAGCAGTTAAGAAACAATTTGGAAAAAGTCGGAATGCTTTTTCTAATTTATTTTGTTGTTGTTGTAGTAAATTTATGTGCATATAAAGTAATTGGAGAGAGGGCAGGAGTAGAAACCCAGAGCAGATTTTAAGGAAGGGAGCCAGGAAATTCAACATGTGTTTTGGAAGATACTGAGAGCTCAGAAATATTCAATGAAACTTTCTGACTGCCACAAGAAATGAAAAGCGGCTGCATTCCCCTGCAGTCGGAGTGTCCCAATAAAGACTTCACAAGCAAGAATGCTCTCCAGAAACACATTGGACTACTTTGCTGCAGCTGTGAGAGTGACTCAGCCAGGCCTCGGTTGAAAGAGATGCCTGTTGCTGCTGTTGTTGTGATGCTTTCCTGCAGTGACACCACTGTATCTGCTTTAACGTGTAATGCCATCTAAAAATCAAAAGATACAGTACACAGTACAATGAGAGCGTTTACAATGAGAGCATCTTTTAGTGTTTTAGATTTCTCTGCAGGTATTCCTTTAACTTTTATTGTAATAAGGGGTTTATCCCAGCACTTGCTTCCATGAAGAACTGACACAAGATGGCACGAGAGCAACTCAGTATCTCTCAGCTTTTGTCTTCCTTTTTATTCTCTGTTCTTTAGCCAAACCTTGATCCTGCAAGTTTTTCAATCCTTGGCCCCATTCCAGCAGAGCACTTGATACATCTATAATTTTAGGCACATTAGCGATCCCATTGATGTCCATGGGACCACTCATATGCTTAAAGTTAAGCATGTTCTCGAGTGTCTATACTGGATCAGAGAATATGGTACTGAGCGCTCTGGCAAATCTCCAGGAAGGCTTCTCCTAAAGAAGCCAGACAAGCTTCTTTTCTGATGTGGTCCCATTCTGGTGGAGCCAAGTTCATCCTCAACAGTCACTTGTTAGCTGATCATTTCTCATTGACTGAACAGACCATGCTGCCTTGCTAACAGAAACCTTTCAGCTTTGGCCATTGCAATACAAAGCTGCTCACCTGAGCACCTTGTAGGGCCACTGCCTGAGGTCTGTGCTCTACCCCCTTTCATGCGCTCACCCATTATCCCTAGTGTGAGCTCATTCACTGTGGAAGATCTGTGTAGACATTATCCCTTCATCTGCAACTTGTTGCTGTCACACAGAAAGCTGCTTTCACGTGTACTATCCTCCATAATATGTGTGTATATTGTGTATATTGTGTATATTCAGAAATTTAAGAAAAAAGCAACAAACAAGACTTCAGTGCCTTTCTATTGACTCCTTTTGTAACAGTTAACATCTTCACAGAAGAAGGATGAAGGTAGTGCTGCCTAATTGGAAATAATTTCATTTTGAGTTGTGTGGCAGAGATGGAGGCAGGACATGCAGAAGTACACAGGAGTATCTCGAAATGTTGACAGGTATCTCAGATGTTGCTTTTCTTTATTTCCATGGTCATGAAGAACATCACAGTTTGGCTTCAACTGGTTAACAGTTCACTGTTAGTGTCGGAATGTATTAGTGGTGTGACCAAACATAACCTTTTGCTATTTTTTTGGTTACATTTATAGCCCATGTAGTTGATGCAGAAAAAGGTCTTTAGCTTCAGATTAGCTTCTAGCTACAGTGTTTTTTCATTGTTGTTTCTCTAAAGCCAAGGACTAATATGAGACAGACAGAAACATATGACTGAGTCATCAAGTGCTGTCCTCCACTCCTGGAAGCAGCCACACCGTAATCTCCTGCTTAGATATGCATTAACGTTACTTAGGAATTTTGCCCGTTCTCTTTCTCAAGCCTGTCTTAGAAACATTGTCCTTGGAGACCAACTCTGATATAAATAGCCTAAATGTACGCTTGGCAATGTCTGACCAAGCGTTCTTCTGCCAGCATTGCCCTAAGTGATTATTCTCTCTCTTTCAGAAGTATTGCTGCTGCGAAACAATATCTCAACTTGGTCTTTATTCGGGACTGAACAAAGGGATTTTGAGTTTCTTGTGGCAACCTCCTTCATTCACCACATCTAGCTGCCATTTTCTGCATGTATTCTAGTGGTTGCTGTTTTGTGTTCCTGAACAGAAATGCATCACTGTATCATGGAATGGCTTAGGTTGGAAGGGACTTCAGAGATCATCTAGGTTGAACCCCACTGCCATGGGCAGGAACATCTCTCACTAGACAGGTTGCCTGAGGTCCCATCCAACCTGGACTTGAACACTTCCAGGAACAGGCACCTCCAACCTCCCTGGGCAACCTGTTCCAGTGCCTCATCACCCTCACAGTGAGAAACTTCTTTCCAAGATCCAATCTAAATCTACCCTCTTCTAGCTTGACACCATTCCCCCTTGTCCTATCACTAGAGTCCTTCATAAAAGGGTCTCTCTCCAGCTATCCTGTAGGGCCCCAGAAAGTACTGGGAGTCAGCTGTAAGATTCCTCTGTAGCCTTTTCTCCAGGCTAAGCAGCTCCAATTCCTTCAGCCTGTCTTAATGGGAGAGATGCTCCAGCTCTCTGATCCCCCCTGTGGTTTCCTCTGGAGTCACTCAAACAGTTCCATGTCCTTGTACTGGGGACTCCAGAGCTGAACACAGTACTCCAGATGTGAGTAAATGGGGAGAATCACCTCCCTTGACCTGCTAATGAGATCCTGGGCTGATCCTTTGATCCAGCCCAGGATAGGGTTGGCCTTCTGGGCTGCACTCACATGTTACCAGCTCATGAGCTTCTCATCTACCAACACCACCAAGTCCTTCTGTTTGGAACTGCTGTCAATCCATTTGCAATCCATATATTTGTTTTTGTTTAACTTGTGCCTTAGCACAGTCTCCTGTAGGGTTTGCTCCATGATTTCACCAGGCACAGTGGTGAGACTGATGTGTAGTTCCTCAGGTCCTACATGGGCCTGGACAAGTGCTCTGTCTCTCTGATACTTTCTAGTGCTACATTTGTCCCTCTTATAACTTTCTTATAATTTACTGATAATTAACCAAAGTATGGCTGACTGTGATTATACCCATGTCCTTATCACCCAAGACTGAAAATGAAACACTAAAATCTGTGTTAACTTCTTCTGAAACTAACCTGGATAAGTATATGGTGGGCACCAGACCTTACCATACGCCTGTTTAAGTGAATGTTCTGATATCAGTCTTTTCCAAGTCCTGTGGAATAACTTCTAGCAGTAGAACATTGGCAGAAAGGTTTGTTGGAAATAAAGGGTGATCTTGTGTTTGAATTATTGAGGAGTCTCAGATACAATCTGGCAGCTCTTTGTTATCTGTGATGGCTATGTGTAGCAAAAGACATCGTGGGAGATTTCAGTGACCTTACCCTTGCCCCTTTCTTGAACAAGAAATGTGTTAGTGTTGCAGATAAATGCAAAGCACTGTGACCGGTGTTTGGCTGGCAGATCTCAGTGCAGTGTTGCAGGAAGCCTGGTTTGTGGGGAGGTGTGTGCTGCTACCCTGCGGTTCCGTTTATTTTCTGACACGTTGCATTTCCATGATGAAGAGGAAACTAAAGAACTTTCTCTTTGACCTTTCACCAGCATATTCAGATTAAAGGCTGTTAAGTGGTACTCACATTTCTTAACTTTATGTGGCTAGTGAGGAAGAGACTTTGCCCAAGCTAAGCTAGGATTCAGATAAGACTCTTGTTCTCAGTCAAAATCTTGGGAGACCCCTGTTTCCTCAGCTGATCAAACATTGAGGAGACTGGCTCATTCTTCCAGTGAGGTGCCTTGGGCTGTCTAACTGTAGATTCCTTATTTTTTTTGTCTATACAGAAGTAAATATGTTTTGTCTCCAAATGCATCGAGAAACAGGTAACTGGAAAGCAGGCAGGCCTTGTATTTATCTTACATACCAACTATACTCAAGATTTTGAGACTATTTTCTGTACTTCTTTTTCATTTCAACAAAAACCCCCCATCTATATCTCACTGCAATAAAAGACAACTTTATCCTGCTGTTCATTAGCGTGAGCTGTGCTCTTATCTCCAGCAGTCTTTGCATTTGGAAGTTTTGTATGTCTTCTGAGGTAGAAGCACGTCTTTGGACAGCATGTGATTTCACCTAGAAAGTTTCTTAGTAGCGCTGACAGTTTACTTTCCTTGCCTGCCATGATTTACCCAGGTGATGAGAAATCCTTATGTTAACTTATTTTAGTCAGGATAATGTGCAGCAGTTGTAGTGCTGCCCCAAAAGCATTACTGACGCCCCATAAACCAGCAGAAATGGGGTTTTTTAAAGGAAGAACATACATGATGGAGAAGTATGAAAAATGTTCAGGAAAAGTTTACAGGATGAACCTTTGGAGGAACGTGGAGAGGTTGTTTTACTTTTAAACTGAGAAAATGTCTCAGAGTTTGTCATTGGAGAGGTGCTCTGTGACATTGGTGACAGGTGAAGAGAGGAGGAAAATTGCCCAGTTTACACCAGTACTTGAAGGATTTCTGTGGTGAGAATGAAATGAGAAAGAATACCTGCTGATGCTTAAGCTAAGTTGCCTATATTATAGAAAAAAACTAAGATTAAATGATAAAAAAGGAAAGAAAATATTTAATGACACTATTTAGTTATGGCAGGAAAATCCAACACAGATGACATAGCGAAGATCAGTGGAAACTCATTGAAAAAGGCTCTGTTATTTGTCATAGGAGCTTGAGATAGACCAAGTTCTGAACTAGGTGACCAGTGTAGTTACAGAAGAGATAACCCATGGTATCTCATTGGTGGGGACTGGACTGCATGGGTGCCTATTAGGGGCTCTCAAAGACTTTCCCCTTCTCTTGAACATTGCTTTACTTCTTGCTTTGCTCACCAGTAGCCATAAATTGAATGAGGGTGCTACATAGGTGTCATAGCACAGTTTACCTCGCTTCTGCATTCTAGCTCAGGTGAGAAAACTAGTGCCAAGGACTCAACCTGGCTACAGCCATAAAAGACAATTTAAAATGTTGCTAAAATGGTTTCTTCTGGTCCCTAGGGATTCTATGATTCTATATTCTATGATCTTTTAGTCACTGTACCCATCCTCTTGAGCTGGGAGACAGCTATAGGTGATTTCAGAGGGAGAATTCGTCAGGGCATGATGAGGCCCAAACTAGATGCAGTTATAAGATGGCAGTTGAGTAACAGGGTGATGCTCTAAAACATAATTATTTGCTTATTTATCTTCCTCTCCTTTTCATAAAATTCTCCTTCTTGGCCAGCGAGACTGTCTTCTCCCAAAGCATTCTTTTAAAAATGCACAAATCAATGTTTTCTTCAATTATTCTCTAATTATTTTAAGATAAATCTGGTTCTTGTTTCCTAAGTGAGTCTGGGTTTGGTGGTGGTGCTTAAGTCCAGAAACATTCAAGTTGGAAATTACTTTAGGAGGTTTCCTTTCTGCTCAGAGCAGATTTGACACAGAATTGAGACCATATTGTTCAAAGCTGTGTCCAGTTGGGTCTTGAAAACCTTCCAGGGAAGGGATTCCATGACTTCTCTGCATAACCTAATTAAATGCTTAATTATCTTAAGGGAATTTTCTTTTCTTTGTTTTGTCTTTGAGTTCATTTGGAAGTTCTTGTTCTAGTTTTATTATCATTATCTCCTTAGTGAAAAGGCTGGCTCCTTCTCCCAGTAGTAACTGGCAAGTTTTTGTTAGGTCCTCTCTAAAACATCTTTTCCCCAGCTTAAAACTATTGCCCCTTGTCCTATCATTCCCTGCCCTTGTGCACAGTTCTTCCCCAGCATTCTTAAAGGTCCCTTTCAAGGATTAGATGGTCACTATAAGGTCTCCCCAGAGCTTTCTCCTCTTCAGGCTAACAACTTCAATTGTCTCAGCCTGTCCTAGTGAGAGACGTGCTTAGCCCTCTGATCATTTCTGTGGCCCTTCTTTGGACATTCTTCAGCAGATCCTTGTCCTTCTTGTGTTGGGGGCTCCAGAGCTGGACACAGTACTCCAGGTGAGGAGTCAAGCAAGGCTCCAGTCTTTTCCTCCTATTAAGGATGGTCAGTCTGCAGCTTACCCTACTGCATTGGGTTAGGTCATCCCAGGTTTAGGACTTTGCCATTTATATTTTTATTATTCTTTCTGAATTTCACGACACTCCAGAAATATAATCTCATGAAATTAGGGCTAGAACAAAGCACATCTAGTTCCTCATCCTACTCAAACAACCAGCAGAAATGCTTAGAGCGGAAAAGCAGAAAAGGCTAGAATAGGATGTTGTGGTTTGAGCCATGTAGGGGGTCTGGTAATGGGAATACGAGCTGAAATGGTGCCCCTCAGAAGTTTCCAAAAATCCTAACAAAACTCTCCCCAGCTCTAAATGTTTTTGTCATTTGTATTGGGAGGTTTCTTTTCCTTTAGGGAGCTCCTGTTTTTGTTTGGGAATGGGGGAAGAAGAGAGTCAAGTTCTCTCCCAGCTCTGAAGGAGAGGGAAGAGTCTGTGTGTATCAGCCCTTCAGTGTGTGGTGAAAGACAGCTGTGAAATGAGGTGATCCAAAGCCCAAGCCAGCATGGAGTGAAAGCTAGCAGGGCAGAGGCCTTAAAGAGGTTCTTAAAGAGAGTCTCAACTTCAAGAGACCTGGCCTGAAAAAAGTTTCCAGTGCCTTGGCTGCAGGGATCACCTCCCACCATGGTTAGAGACGGTATTTTGAGGACTTTATGGAGAAAAAAGGGTAGGGCTGTCACCATGTTGCCGCACAAAGTGTTTGGGTACTACACACAGGGCACGTTTACAGAGCTGAGACTTCACAGAAAGAGCTCTTCAACTGCCTCCTTTGGTTTTGTAATGTCTTTGGGTTACCTGGTCTGTGTCGTTAAAAGTAAATGTGGTTCTCTGAAGTTCTTCATTGCTTTGTTATTTCCACCGGCAAACTCGTAAGAGGCCAGTTTGGCACTCTCTGTCTTTTGTTTCAGTTTATTAGCACTTTGCTAATTAAGCCAATTACTCCCAGACCTGACTGTCAAACAGCGATACAGGACAACCACAGAATAAAACCGAGATTAAAGCCAGGCATGGACCTAAAGGCAATCTCTTGGGTTGATTTAGCAGTTCATAATTAAAAAGTTAAAGCTCAAGCCTGCAACTTTACGTACATAAACACGTCGTTTTTACAGCCATGCCCTAAAGGAAGGAACATTTCCTGCTTATGAGAAGAACCAAGCTTGTTTTCTGTTTCGTCTGAGGCACGGTCTGCAAGCAGCTCTTAAAACTACCTTTGATATGATCCCGTGTCTCTATTATTCATAGAAGCATATAGAAAATGAGATTTTGGAAGTATAGGAGTTTCTCCCAGAGGTGAACATCAAAAGCATTTTAACTTGCAAAATAACAGAGAAACCTGGAGAAAAGTAGTCTCATCAGGCATAACTGCAACTCGTGACCTAGGGACAGAAACACTACAGCAAACATGCAAATGTGGGCAGTAGACAGAAAAAAAATAGGGAGTTTTATGTAGTAGTCACCTTGGACTAACTCAGTCTACATGTTCTTGCAGCTACACTTGTCCTTCTTGGGATCTTTTCAATCATTCCACTATCCTTTGGTTGTGAACTTTGCATTTTAGCAAAAGACCATAGACAATGTCTGTGGGGAGAGGTGCCGCTGAATTTTATTCATTGGTGCAATAGTGACAATGGTGTAGCTTGATCTCCTATTTCTTAATCATTAAACACAGTAAATAACGAATATTTGCAAAACCACTGAGAAAGTATATGAATGTAAAATAACCTGGGGGTCATTTGGACAAAACTCTCACATGTGGAAAACAGCATAAGAAATAGAGGAGGAAGATAGAGGAATAAAACAAAAATGTTAAATTCCACAGCCACTGCCAGAGTGACAGTACTCTGCTGGAAAGACATGTTTGTCATAGACACTCCTAAATAATGCTGAGAAACCAAACTCTCAGTACCTTAATATGAACTGAAATAATGATACGGTTCTATTTCTTCTGAAAGTGCAGTAATTTTTTCTAAAAGTGGTGGTCTGACTCAGGTTATCCAAGACAGCAATCTGGCTCTATCCAGAAAGCACATGAAAGAAGCTTGGAATCCAAAGTTTCAAAGCTTTCTTTGTGCTCTTCTAGCTGCCACATTATTTTCTCTGCATGGCTCCTAAATCACAGGTGCTTGTAGTAGCACAAGACCAAAATACAGCATGAGGTTAGTGTTCCACAGTCTCTAGCCATGCCCCGTTTCTTTCAGTATGAGTTTCATTCTATGGCAGTGAAGTCAACTCTGGTGTGGACAACGTTGGCCATCGAAGTGCCTATAGTACCCGCCTGTCTGTTCTCCATCCCATGTAACCTATTGCAGAATGAGCTGGTTGGTTGAGGAAAGCAACAGTGATGCAGTCAATTGCACAAGAGGTGGAGAGCAGGCTCTGCATTTCCTTTGTCTCTGGAGGGGAGCCTGTTTTATTTTATTCTCGGTTCTAAAGGACTGTTACATAAACCCTGTATGAGAGGAGAAGGTTAAAAACCGCTTTTGTAGCTGTGGAAATCCTCCGTGATCATTGCCACTGAAAAAATGTACCGATCGCCTTTGATTATAGCTACATAGAGCTAGTGTCCATCAGTGAAGAAACGACTGAGAAAGCTGCTTTCAAAGCTAATTTATTCCTGCATCTTCTCTATGCTTTACCATCTTCATTACACTCCATTTTTTTCTACCTTGAAGATGAAGATCTCAGGCAGGTTACTTATGACCAACTTGTACAAGTAATCTTAGAAAAGCAAACAAAATAGGAAATGACATCGTTTCCTTGTAACCCATTGCTTTGTTCACTTACATCACTTCTTTCATTATATTTTGTCGGATTTGCCATTTGCTACAGATGTTTCTGATACTTGATACCTGGGAAAAGAACCTGGATTTCCTTCTTTGTGATTTCAATATTTTTCTTTCTGAAGTATTAATTAAATGAGTTATCACCTTGTATTCTCATGGCAAAAGGCTGTGATGTGAACAATTACCTAAAAGTTAGCTGAATAAAAAATGAGCTTCCAGAAGAAAATGCAGGTAGGCGCAGTATCAGAAGACAAAGAGAAATGCAATCTCTTGCATTAGTGAGATGGAGACTTCTTAGGAAATCTCTAAAAACGATGTTACCTGGAAGTTCCATGGGCAGTTGTCTGGCTGTGCCTGTCCCCAGACAGAAGTACACTGCCTACCACAAAAAAACCCTATCTTCTTTGATGTTTTTATAATTAGCTTTGCTTTATTCTCTAGTTCAGAGAACAGGATGAACAGGACAAGTCTTACAAACCACTACCTGTGTCAACCAAGCTACATTTACCACAACATTTTTTCAGAGATGAACAAAATAAAGACATGTCTAAAAATGTCTAGACAGGAACTTGGCAGCACTGTGATGTAAAAATAACATTTTTGATGGTTTAAATAAACTTTCATATTATAAACAAATAAAGGAAGGACCATTTTAATTTTAAAGAAAAAAAATGCTTAAAGCTTGATGTGGTTTGTTAAATGCATCATTTCCTGACAGTTCCCCTGTATCCTCTTACACGTGGGGGAGATCACTGGTACTGTTGTTGGTTTAGGTCATTGCATGCAGGAAGGTCTGTACCTGCTCCTGTGGGACACATTTCAGCTTCAAGGAGACAGCTTGCACTAATACAGTATGGGAAAGAGATTTTGGAAATGAGTAATGAAGACATAGGAAATTCTTTCCTGAAACGGGAGACTGTCTGCCCAAGGAAGTGGTGAAGTTGTTTAAAACACATCTAGATGTGGTGACCTGGCAGTGCTGGGTTAATAGTTGCACTTTATGATCTTAATGTTTGTTTTCAACAGAGTCTATTCTAGGATTCTCTCAGTTCTGCTTACAGGATTATTCAACTACTGCGAAGTCCACAGCAGCGCTACTGAGATTAGCCTTTTGATTAAGCAGGGGGAGGGTGTCTTTATTTGAGGAATCCCTCTGCTGTTTTAGAGACTATAGGTTGGGGAAGGAACCTTCATTCTTTGTAAGCACCTCACCAGCAAGCTTTGATGCTGAACTGAATTACCTCAGTTTTGCAGGAGTTATTTAAATTACTGAAGCAACACAGGTTACGTAAGACAAACTGATGCTTGGCTGGCAGCCTTGATTGATGGTGCACCACAGTAAGTTTTCCTAGCACTATAACGGTACGTTTTCAGGTTTCTAATAAAATGTATGTTTCCCAGACCCTTATGATAGCAAGAATGATTTTTTTTTAGATTGAAACCTCAGGAAGAAATTGTTAAAGTAACAAAAAAGTGCTACTTTTTGTATATGGCCATCTACAACATGTATATTTTCTTTAAGTTCTTGGCTAAATCACAGAAAGCAACAACCTTATTCAAATTCTTGATTGTCCTTGAGGGCCTTTCCACTGCGTTTAGAAGATTGCTGCCTTTAGCCCTCATGAAATCTCATCTATTAAGTCTATCTGTCTTTGTGGAAACACTATGAGGATCTAACTAGGTCTTAGTGCAGCTCTGACCGCAGTTGAGGATTTGCCTGTTCTGATTTCTTTGGATATAATGTTTTCAGATGCTGCTGATTGCAAGAGCTTCCTAACACCCTGCTCTATTCAAGAACCTGTTAGTAAGCCAAGATCACAGAACATGTGTTTGGCCAACGGACATCAGTAGTTTGTAAGTAAATAGGATGCTTGAATGCAGTAAATTATGGCTATGAAATGAAAGGGAAAGTGTTACAGACTCAACGTCAGTTCTTGTACTGACAAATAATAAATCTCTTGTCAAAGCTCAAAGATTTTGCTGATTAAAAAACTCCAGATTTAGGTAATGCTAAACACAAGGCTGGAGATGGCTCTTGAGGGGGTGCAGGATAGCTTGAAATGCATGCAATGCTTGATGAGAGTTGAAAAGAAAGAAGAGAAAATCAATATTATTAATGTATTTATGTAGAAGGCTTCTTAGCATTTTAGCTTGTGTTTATGAACATTTAGTAGCTCACAGAGACTGGCATCTGTCTGTTTGAGACACTTTGTGTAAAAAAACTCTTGTATTATTTGGATTCTTATTTTTTATTATCTGGATTATTATTATTATATTTATTCTTTGTATTATCTGGAGGTTTGAGATGGTAGTGCAATGCAAATGATAGCCAGTAGCACCAGAAAGTTATACAACTATAGTGGCTAGCACCCAACCCCCCCCCCCCCCCCCTTCACCCCGAT
>VZRI01008334.1:84602-97550 GCA_013397515.1 Upupa epops
CCCCCCCAACATCTGCTCACTCACTTCCTCTCCTTGACAGTACAAGGGGAGACGATAAGAGCTTCTTAGTTGAGATAAAGGCAGGGAGATAAATTCCAGTTACTCTCTTAGGCAAATCAAACCCAAAACTTGGATAAATGCTTTCTGTCTACTGTTTTTTCCCAGGCTCAGCTCACCTTCTTCATTTCTGACTCCTACATTTCCTCTTAACCCTGAGCAGCAGAAAGAGGATGGACGATGGAAGTGTGAGGTCATTCCTAACACTTCCTCTGTGCTGTCCCTTCTTCCTCATGATTCTCCCTTGCCTCTGGCACAGGTCCTTTCCATGGGTTGCAGTTACTCAGATAAACCGGCTCCTGTGTGGCCTCTCCACGGGCCAGAAAGTACTCACCAACTCTGTTATGGGGGCTCTCCATGGCTCCCTCCCCACCAACACCTTGACAACTACACCAAATGCAACAATCTAAATTAAACGCCTCTATTTCTACATCAGAGTATGTCTGCATTCACACAGATAATTGTAGCCACTGTACCTGTCTGCACACCTTGACGGAGCCAGATGTTTAGTATGACTGCGAGTGTTTCACTTGTTGAGGGCAGATCAGTCTCATGTGTGTGGTTCCTTCCACTGAAGGGGAAAATTACACAGAACCTCAACAAGGTGATTTTCCAGGTATTTCACTGGCAGATGGAGACTTGTGAGTATTCAAGAGGTTTTCAGACAATTGAATGGACAGCCAAGTGAAGAATTAGAAGAACTCCGAGGACTGTCATGGGTTTTCTGTTTCAACTCACGCGTAGGATTTGAAATCCATCTATTATGCCACCGTATTTTAAGACTTTCTGAAAGTTTCCTTCGACTTGTGCAGTGTCAGTTTTGTGTTTCATTGATAGATTTGGGTGCAGTGTCAGAAAGGTAGTTAATTACTGGGACAACCAAGGATGTAAGAGAACTGGCTAAGCTGCCCACCTCAGGGAATATTTGTCTCCTGCTTCTAGCAAGCACCCAGTTTTCGGGTGGGCGAGCTCTCTCATCTGACCACAGTGTTGCCTTCTTGAATCTTTCCTTGCTTTATCTTATTTTTCATATTCATTTTCAAGTAAAAAAGGAATAAATTAAATAAAACTGGTTTGGGCATAGGGGAGATGAAAAGTACTGTATTTATTTATTTATTTCCTTGCAGCCTGCTCCACCAAAGACAGGAAAGTCCATAAGTGAAAGCAAATGGTCCCAAGAGAACGTCACTGTTGTTAAAAAAATAGTAATTTCACTGAAAAAAAAGGTTTAAGCATCTGTAATTGGGCTTTTGTTGATCCAGAGCCCGTGAGGCCAACTGGGAGCTTTCCCACTGGTTTCACTGATTCTGGATGGGGTCTCTCATGTGCTAATGATGTGTTGTTGATTTGGTGGTTTTTAAAAGAGAAGCCAGAAGTTTCTGAAACTTTTCCTCAAACTCATTATCCTCCACTCAATTTCTTTCTGCATTTCTTTGATGAATGTATTTATGACATCAAAAGGGACAAAGGAGAGAGGAGTATGAGTTTACATTTCCCTTTCCCAGAACTCGCATGGAAACTTCGTTTGTTGTCTGTTGTTTTAATGCATAGCAGGCTCGCGTTGCTTTCAAGATGGAAGCGGAGATTCTCATTATTCTATGAGAAGTGGTTTGATTCTTTGAACATTTTCCATTCCAGTCTAATGGAGAGTAGGAAAAAGCCATGGGATGCCATTAGAAAATCTGATTTCATAACCTTTTAAAAAGAAGTCTGTCTTCTTTTTAATCAATTTCCTAGAATCCTGCTGAGGACCCCTCCTGACATTTTGTCATCTTGTCAAAAATACATTTTCTGTTGCTTTTGCTCTGATGGAGGTGGGGCAGTTTTTACAGATGGGTTGGTAAAGTGAGTAGGAGCTCAAAAAACCCAGGGATAATTATTCATTACTGACATTTCCCAATTTTGTGGGTTTTCTTGAACAGGGCAGATAATTTAATGTTCAGCTCTAATGACAGGGAACGATTTATGGTCTCTGTGTCTTACCTTTTGGGACTGTAAATGCTTGATTTTCTAATCTTCATGATGTTTTGATTTTTTTTTTTTAAATCCCAGATGCATATTACTTAATTTTGGCATTTAACTATGCAAAATCCTGATTATGTAATGACAGAATGTCAGATAAATGGACAGCTGCTTAGCTGTCTAACATATGCCTTTCCTAACAACCCCCCGGAGTACATCATGCTAATGATATAATTCCTTAAGGTTAACTTGTACTGGCCCTGAAGCATTAGGTCATGCTGCGTGTTTGTTTTCGAGCCCAGGAGGTGTGATGGAAATGTTCCCTCTGGGACCTTAGAAAACAGATACACAGTCATAGCAAGGCACAGATGAGTCACGAGTGGGAAACCATCGTGACAATGAAGCATTTGACTACAGCCACTTTTAAGTGTTTCCACAGTTTGAGGAGGCACTTCTGACTCTCACACAGATAACAGTCACGATAGAGAGTCTGTTAGGGTAGGGCAGGGAATACTGCACATTTTGAGGTATGTGCAGTTCGCAGGACACAACACAGCTGTTTTCTCCATCAAGATGCATAGATTTAACAGCTACATTAGACCAAGAGGGAATTGGATGTATTGAGTTATGGCTTAAACTTCTTTGCCTTGATTGTGAAGCAAACTGACTAGAGGCATGTTGGGAGGCTTGGAAGGTCCTTGCAGGCTGAACATCTTCTCTGTAGGCTGTCAGTGAGATGTCATATGTTGCTAAAATTAAAAGACCAGCTTTCTTCTTACAGCTTATTATCCACAAATGAGTTAAGAATGCTCTGAATCTCAGTGGTGGTGACTAAGGTATAGGAACTAGGGAGTCCTAAAAAGTTGTTAGCAAGTGTGAGATAGCAATCCCCACCTCTATCTTTCCTTTAAAGGAAATGGTGTATCCAGTTTTAAATACCTCAATACAAGAAAGACAATGAGGTGCTGGAGTGGGCCCATGGTGAGAAGGTTATTGAAGGGTCTGGAGAACAAAAAATAGTAGAAGCGGCTGAGGTAGCTGTGACTGCTTATTCCAAAGGAGGCTGAAGAAAGACCTTATTTCTGTCTACAGCTACCTGAAAGGAGGTGTAGGGAGGTGGGTGTTGGTTTCTTCTCACAAGTAACAAGTGATAGGGCAAGAAGAAATGGCCTCTTGTGCCAGGAGGAGTTGAGACTGGACATAAGGAAAGACTTTATTGCAAGGTCATCAGGCACTGGAACAGGTGCCCAGGGAGGTGGTTGAATCACCGTCACTGAATGTGTTTAAAAGTTGTGTAGATCTGTAGCTTTGGAACATGGTTTAGCAGTGAGCTTGGTACAGTTATGTTGATGTTGGAATTGATGATCTTGGAGTTCTTTTCCAATCTAAATGATTCTATGATGCCATGATTCTAAATGGCCCCATGACAGCTCCATGAAGGAGACTTCTTACTTCCTTGTGCACAGGGAAGTCAGAGATCTCATTTGAAAATCCTGTCTTACCTAGCAGATTTGGCAGAGACCTGAGACTTTCCAGTAACTAGCCTGAAAGTTCTGGACAACACTGGTGAAGTCCACTGATGGGCTGTGTGGAGATGGATGCAGTCCTTTGTGACTTAAAAGCCTTTCAAGGACAACCACAGGGCTTTATCACTGCTGATTTCAAAGCAAAGATCATGCAGAACAAGGGAAATACCACTTCTCCATTCAAAAACTATGACTCATTCAACTTTCTTTTCTGTCTCCTCCTAATTTTTTTATTGTTTAAAACAAAAGTTAAAGTCATTCTTTCTGCCTCAAAGGTATCTCCACTCTCCAATTTGTTTTGTCCAGTACATTTTGATTTTATTTTGATGTATTTGTTGGAAAGTCAAGGTGCCCAGAATATTCTGTTCTCCTGATTTTAAATCTTTTTCCTATGTAAAGTGTCTGTAGGGTTCAACATTTGTAATATTACCTTCCTACCTGGTGAAAAAAGCACCTACTTGGTGCTCTACCCAGTAAGCTGCCTTTTTTGGTAAAAAGAAGTATTTTCAAGGAAAATGTTATGAATGAAAAAAAATAGCTGGAGAGTTATGAGCTGCATTTAGCTCTGTAAGAAAGACGATTTTCATCAGTCTTTCTAAGCCAGTTTCCTACAGCATGTGTGACCAGCATCTGCCAAGCACAAGGAAAATGCATCAATATAGACTTTTAAAGGTAAAAAGTAAAGTACAATTTGGTAAAGTACAACCACTGGCTTTTTGCTGGGTTATCAGAGCAGGCTCTAATGAACGTACTCGTTTGAACCAATATGATTTTCTAACAAGCACTCTTTTGTTGTAGAAATATTCACTGCGATTGTTCCTAAAATGTCAGTCTCTGCCCTAAGTGGCTGTGATGGTCCTACAGATAACTGCATTATGGTCATTAACTTGGAGTGGCAGACAGTAAAACTAGAGCACAGATTTGCTGCTGACACTCTCTGAGACAGCTCTGACCCCCAGCAGTCTTCTCAGGGCAACCCATAACTTGTGCAGCTAACATGCCAGTTGGTGCGGTTGTGCTGTGCCATGAGAAAATGCTGCAGCCGGCAGAGGGCAATGAAGGTCAGTCTTTGAAGAGATGATGTAAAGCAGTTGCAAAGTGGTCCAAAATGTAGGGCAAAAAGGTCAAAGAAAAGCATGTCACGAACTGCTGCTATACATCCATTTCTGCTAATTGCTGTAAGACATGAGTGAACCCTTGTGATCTGTAAACCTCCTCTTTAGCAGTCATATTAAATAATGTAGTGTTGTATTTATGACAACGGAATTAATAGTCTTGTCAACAGAGGAAAAACCCAATAAAAATGGTACTCTCCTAAAAGAGGCCAAACAGCTTAAACCAATAGCCAGTAAACCTGTAGCTCCTCATATAAATCCAATTTTATTGCTCTGCTCTGGAGAGCAGTTGTTTTGTTTAACTTGATAAACCGGCCATTTTCCCCAAGACAATTAGGTGCCCAGATGAAAAAGAGAGAGGGCTGGAGAAGTCAGCTCTGCATCAGTTCAGAGAAAAAAGCTGCTTCTTCCAGCCAGATGTAGAGCTCTTTATCACCGATACTAATCCTACATGCTGGAGATAATGTGGATTTATGGTAAAGAACAATCTTTTTCAACTTGGGCGATACCTGCTAGGGCATATCTAGGCACTTGGGCCAGTGTTTGTGCCCATGAATGCAAGATGCAGTTTGCCTCTGACAATCAGGGCAACATCTTCTTGAGGCTAAATTGTGGCTCTAAGTGGCAAATATTTTAAAAATGATCTCGACGTTGCTATGTTAAATAGCTTAATAGCAGGAAATGCCTGGAGTGTTAGTGGGAAATCGTATTTATTTATTCTGTAGAAGATTCTAAAGGAGCCCTTCAAGACTGGGACCCCACTGCAGCTCTGTCATGTTGCACAAGAAAGCTCCTGTGCACAGAGGAACCAAGTGTCACTATCTGTGTCACCTATTCAGGTAGAACTACATCTCTTGGCTTTTCTGTGCTGATCTTCTCATCTCCAAACAGTAATTCTTTCTATATGAAGTCCTATGACTGAAATTACTTTTATAAACTTACAGTTTACATTTGTAAACTTACATGTTACATTTTGACGTGGGACAGGAGAAAGCAATACCTGTGCTATGATGGTGATAAGGCCAAGAGAACAGTCCTAGTCTATTTGAACTGAAATTCTCTGCCTTCTAAAGTTTCAGCAGAAAGCTGTATAACTGTCCTGGTGAAATTCCTGTCTGATCATTAGGAGTGATAGAGCCTGGCAAGGATACCACACAACTCTGTGCAAGAAAGAAAATACCAGTTTTAAAAAGTGGTGGGGAAAAAAGGGAGCAAAACCTTGTCATGATAAAGTGGACTTCAAACGCTCAAGAGAAGGTAGAACAAAGGTCCCAGCGGAAGAGAAGCAGTGAGTCACCTGCCTTGTGCTCCCAGCAGAGGTTCCCAGCCAGGGAGCAATTGGCGGGATGTAAGTTCCCTAATATTCCTTTCTCTTAGCTGTCATGATAATGACAACTGCCTGTATGTACTTATTTCTGAAACAATTCTGGGCATGATATGCTGTGTCAGACCCAGCAAGGAGATGTTAAGAAGTACCTGTTTGTGTTTGAGGCAACATTTGCTTCTGTGTTTTTATGATGTCTCCTCAGCCAACAGCCAGAAGCCCAGCTGGCGCCAGCTCAGATGGCAAGTGGGAACAATCTGGAAAGATGGCAAATATTTGACTTTGTGCTGATGAGCCAGACTTGAGTCCTGGCTCTCTGTGAATTGTGGCACAGATAGTGAGGATGTTTGAACCTTGATGAGGGTTTTAATGGCCGCTAATTTTTGCCTCTTCTCTGGTTTGATCATAATGCAACCACGAGGTGATCCTCACGTGAGCACAACTGAAGCGCAATCACAGAGCGGCTCTGTGGCTCCTCCCAGCAAACATCCCTGGGAGCTTAAGTTAGTCCCCTAGCAGGGGGCACGTGCTGGGCCTTCTTCACAGAGAATCATAGAATCATTAGGGATGGGAAGGGCCCTTGAAAGATCATCCAGTCCAATCCCCCTGCCACAGCAGGATCACCTAGACCAAGTCACAGAACAGAACATTACAGACTGGGAGCAGAGGATTTGACAAACACAGGGTTGCTGTGGAGTCAGTTCACTGTAATACAGCAGCACTTCTGCCAAGCTTACATACTCCGTCAGCATGTGTTCAGTGACATCAGTGAGCACAGTAGTTTCAGGCAAGTCACTAATGAATTACATTCACAGGTTTTAAATATTTCTTTCCTGAGGCTCAGAGGAGCAGGTATTCATTCTCTTACATCTCTCCTACAACACAGACTCTCATCCAGCTGCTCCTATGCCTTTGAGGATAGAGAGACCTTAAAGAAAAATGTCAGCTTTCATTGTTATCTGCTTAGGTGTATAAAATAAAAATCTCTATCCACTCAAACTTTGGATTTATCATTAGGGGGTTCTCCAGTCTTGAATGCTATGAGGAAGGGGAAAATGATGAACTATGTTTTATCTTGGGGTTTTTTTTCCTTTCTTTTGAGGTGTTCACACATTAGATCAAACTGAAATCTCTAATCAAGCAATAGCTGGCATTCTTTACTATTTTACTCCTTGCACCCATTCTTCCACAGCCAGAATAGTATCAGCTCTTTGGAAAATGGATGGCACAGGCAACTTCAGGAAAGTTGGCTTGTGAACAAGGAGCGTGTCATTGACCTGCCTGAGCCTCCCCATCATGACTGTGGATGAGGTGTAGGATAGCTGAGCCTTGCATGGGCTCATTACACAGGCTTTTCAGCATGGCAGCACCCCAGCAGGGTTTTGCATCTGGTCATCTGGCATCACTTCTGAGCTGCATACAGATAACTGCATGCAGAGGCATTCCCTGTGCCAAATACTTAATGAGAGCCTGACAGTGAAGTATTGAAGAAAATTTTGAAGTGCGTTGACGATAAAAGTGCAAGTGTGGAAAGCATTAGGGAGCACACTGGGAAGAAAGTGAAAATCTGACAGTTTCAAAGAAGCAAAATTTGAAGTTTAAAACCTTGTGACAGAATCACTAATTCTTGAGGTCGACTTATTTCATTGCCATTCTTGCTTCAGAGACCACCTTTTTTTAAGATGTTGAGAGCAATTCCTAGAGCCCTTTTATAGCCATCAACAAAGTCTTGTGCTTAGCAGTTTCTTTCCCTCTGAAATGTCAGTAGGTTTCTTTTCTCATGTGATCATGGTTATAAATTTTAGAGAGAGAAGCAGAAAATAACAGGTAGCTGAAATGATTTGTTCATTCTTGTTGTAGTCAAAGGCACAAGAATGAGCCCCTAATTTTCTGTCACAGCAGGTACAGTAAATAACATTTCATAGAATGAGGGAGAATAGTGAAAACACCCCAGAACGGTTGAATTGAGAGGTGAATGAAGTCCTTCTGTTTTCTACCTTAGGAAAACATGAAGTCAAAAATGATGAAGAAAAACATCTTAAGGGAGCAGATTAGTTAATAGAAGTTTAATTTACAGGTTTGTTCACCTATAATAAGCAAGGTGAACAAAAGTGAACAAAGGTGACCTGCTGCACATGTCAGGTACAATCTTTACAGATTCCAGTAATGAAGCTGCATGGTATTTGCGTGGAGAAAGCAAGGCACAGAAGAGTAAACCAGACTACATGTTTTGTAACCAGACCAGAGTAGGGAGCTAAGAAGTGGAGTTTTCTAATCAATCATAAAAAACCTTAATAACCAAACATAATCACTTTATTTGCAGTTAATTGCAATTTGTGTTAAAAAATTCCCCCAATATGACAGAGCAAACTGGCAGCTACTACAGTTGTAAAGGAGAAACAGCATGATCTTGGTTTATGCTTGTTGTGTTTGGTGCTGTACCTTTACACTGAAGATGTTTATTGGCAGTGAATTATGAGGTGTCCTTAGGTGACAACAGCTGCCCCTCTCTGGTCAAGGGTAAAAACCAAACTGGAAATGGCCATGTTGATAAGAAAGACCTCAACCCCAAGATGGCATAGCTGTGACAATGCAAAAGTTGTGTTTTTGTGACAGGCTCTTCTCCAGACCTGTTCTGAGCTCATCCAGCATTTTTCTTCCTTGCTCTCTGCTTTTGCATGGTTTCTTCTTTCCCGTTCTTCATTGCTTCAAACCCCGAGATGGCCAGTTAGGAAATGCCGGTCAGTGTTCCCAAGCTTCAAAGGCATGTCTCATCAGCAGCGACAGAGGCTCTTTTGTGTGCCTGTTGGAGAGTGGCTGTGGCTGTTTCTACACAGACAGGGATCTCCGGAGCTTCTCTTCCCTCCTGCCTCTCAGAGCACCACCTGGGTGTTGAAGGAATGTTTTGGTATGTTTTCCCTAAGGCTGCAGATGAAGTAAGACTGCAGGCAGTGTGATGGTCTGTAGGGAGGTATTATTCTACATGAATGAACGCGAAGAAATGTGCCTCTGCGTTTTGACGCAGAAGGTGAGGAAGCTGTTCACCAAAAGGTGCCCTTGGCCTTGTGTTTCACCAGCTCAGAGTAGTCTTAGAAAAATAGGAAAAAACCATGTTGAACTTGTGCTGGGAATTCATCTCCAAATGGAGTCAACTGGTGTAGTAACATAAAAACCGTGAGAGAGAAATTGCATAGGAGTCATAATGAAATCTTTAGTTTAATACTATGGTCATGAGGTTCTGAGAGTCGGGAAATACTGCTGTGCTTTCCAAAATGTTTCTGGGAACTTTCAGCTTTGTGTAATCTTCTTATCACTAATAAAGTTGGGCCTTCATTTTTGAGAATGAAGCCACAATCTGGAGAAAGCAAACCCTCCTGGGGATCTCTTATCCCCTTCCTGGCTGATATGGGGGACCTCTGTAACTGTAAACTTGGTGATCACTTCACTTCTGATGAGGATGATCAGAGGGCTGGAGCACCTCTCCTATGAGGCCAGACTGAGAGAGTTGGGGCTGTTCAATCTGGAGAAGAGGAGGCTCTGAGGTGACCTTAGTGTAGCCTCCAGTATCTGAAGTGGGCTACAGAAAAGCTGGGGAGGGGCTTTTTAGGATCTCAGGGAGCGACAGGACTAGGGGGAATGGAGCAGAGCTGGAGATGGGGAGATTGAGACTTGATGTGAGGAGGAAGTTCTTCACCATGAGAGTGGGGAGAGCCTGGAATGGGTTGCCCAGGGAGGTGGTTGGGGCTGCGTCCCTGGAGGTGTTTAAGGCCAGGCTGGATGAGGCTCTGGCCAGCCTGCTCTAGGGTGGGGTGTCCCTGTCCATGGCAGGGCGATTGGAGCTGGATGATCCTGTGGTCCCTTCCAATCTTGACTGATTCTGTGATTCTATAACTTCTTCCTAGGGAGGGTGATTGGGCACTGGAGGGGGCTGCCTGGGAGGTTTGTGGAGTCTCCTTTTCTAGAGACATTTGAAACCCTCTTGGACCTGGTCTGGGTGTCCTGCTGTGGCAGGGGGATTGGACTGGATGATCTTTCGAGGTCCCTTCCGATCCCTGATGATTCTATAGATTCTAAAATAGTGGTGGCATGAGAAGGTATGAGGTGGGCATGATGTCATTTGGTTTACAGCTGGAATTGATGATCTTGTAGGTCGCTTCCAACCTTACCTATTCTATGGTATGAGGGCATACAAAGTTTATTGTAATGGTTATTACAGATTATTACATTTTTTTCACGGATGTTTCCTGAGAGGATGCAATGTAAGATGCATTTTCTAAGATTCTAACTGAAGGGAAACCTAAAAAGTCATGCTGTGAGTCACCTTTTACGGTGACTTATGATCTAACAAAACACTTCTGGAGCATTTGGCCATTGAAAAAATACTTTACTGAGCCTAAATCAGTGCAACCTTTTTACTCTTTGAGGATAGGAGGTTTTGCCTGGTGTTTTGCTGACAGTGCATTGTATAGGAGGTACAAGATGCTACAGTTCTTTGCCCTTTCTCCCGCTGCACTCCAGTGTATTAATGTCACTTATTCAGCATTTAAGATCTCCTCTGTGTCACGGCTGCATTTCTGGGTGATGTCAGTATGGCACTACCTGCACCCTGGAAGAACAGAAAACCTGCTTACAAGCTGCAGAGTAACCCACTCAGCACCAAAGAGCTTCTCTGGTGGGCAATGCACAACTGCAGCTGTATTTTACCATAATTTGCATAGAAAGAAAGAGAATGATGGAACTCGGTGAAAACAGATGAAGCTTTTCTTTCACCCTAATGCTAGTGAAATAGTCTGTGCAAGAATTTTATTGAAACTATGTTTCTGGGGAAGTAAAACTCTGTTTCATCCTTTTCTTCTATTTTCCTTTTTCTCTGTTGTCCTTTGCAGCAATTTCATCTTCTTTGAGGCACAAATGGTAAAGTTGATTCATAGAGACCACAGAAGGCATTTCAATTTCCCTTCAATATGTGTATCTCACTGCCCAAAGTATTGGAGAGCTTTTCTCCATTGCTTTCACTGCACAGGTGCACAGGTTTGTAGTTGGATGGATGGCAAAACCTGTTACCTGTGTCGTGTAAAAGGGCTAAGAGCCACCTTGAAGGGAGGCTAAGGTCTGTGTTGATCAGGAGCACCTCAGAGACAAGAATTTCTCACTTTTACTTCTCTCCTCCCAGGTATGTGCCTTGGCTGTTTGCTAAGTCTGCAGCAAGACCTGGGCATGCATCAGCCCCAGCAAGCTGTGACTGCCTATCCATGGGGTGAAACCATAGGGACAGAGTGTGTGAGGGTGCAAAGGCATATCGCATGCTGTCTAGACTACCAGGGAGCCTGTTGGACAGAGGGGATATGGGGAAGAATTAAAATTAGGCACAGCCTCACTCTGTCTGTAGTCTAAGCTGTACTGTAAAACAAAGGCTGACCTCTCCTACATGTGGATAGGATAGGATCCTACAAGCAGCTGTTGTTAGAGCCTCCTAAAGGTGCTTCTTCCTCCACCTTCTTTTCTCTCCAGGAACATAAAGGGATTACTAATTGATAGTGGGCATTGCCAGGCAATGAAATCTGGAATACTGACGAGATCTCTGTTAACCAGATGAGTGTGACTCAGCAGGGCTGGCTATGAGCACCCCTCCATGGGTGTCATTGCATGCGTCAGTACCTTCCTCTGCATTTGCATAGTCTCAAAAAGCATCCAAAACCATTTACATATCATGCTTCCAAAATGAAGAGGATGGAGTGGGAGGCTGCAGGCATGTGCTACGTGATGCATGTGGTGCTTGCCACTGAGGAGAAAGCATTATTACCTGCCAGTGGCCTCAGATGGCAGAGGGATATTCTGTGAACCAGATGCGACTGCTGTTGTAGGGGAGCTATTTGGACTTTAGTAAGGTTTCCTTCATGCCCAGTGTTCTAATCCAGATTTGCAAGTCTTTCCTACACTGACCTATAGATCTCTATCAAAACTAGTGCAATCCTTTCTGTTTTCAGTGCAAAATAGTAGTTTAATAATCTTCTATTGCAGCATTGCTCTTTATTACAGGACCTGACCCTGACCTAGTGATTCTGATGCCTTTTGTGTTACCCAGAGTTGGCACACTTGGTTGGTAGTGCAAAGCAAGGCAAAGAGTAGGAATCACTGAGCCTCTTGTACTTCTTTCTGAACATCACATGTCATCTTGCTCTCTGCTTTTGCTCTAATTCGTGGGACTCCCTGTACTGTGAACGTAGCCTTGGAGATTTTTGCCTCAGGTCTCATGCGGTATTTCTGATTCTCACTATGTTTGCAGCGACAGGGTCCCTTTCAAGATTCAGTCTGATCTGGAGATTTATTTTTGTGTAATATTCCCGTTGCTTTGTAAAGGCTCATTTCAGAGGCTCACCGTGGGCCAGCAAGGTGAATGCTTGCCTCGCTTCCCATGTCTCAGATCCACATGTGATTCCCATGTGATCAGATCCACACCTTACAGAAATACTTTGCTTGCTCATGTAATTGAAAACTCATTCTCACAGACTCAAAGGAACTCAGGTGCATGATGGCAGATGAGAGAACCTCATAACTCAGCCAGGGAAAGGGATGTTCATAGATTCATAGAATGGGTCAGGTTGGAAGGGACCTTAAAGATCATCTAGTTCCAACACCCCTGTCATGAGCAGGGTCACTCCCCCTAGGCTGCTCAAGACCCCAGCCAATCTGGTTGTGAACACTTCCAGGGAGGGGGCACCCACAACCTCCCTGGGCAACCTGTTCCAGTGCCTCACCACCCTCACCATGAAGTATTTCCTTCTGATTTCCTGTCTAAACCTCCCCTCTTCCAGCTGAAACCATTACTCCTGCTCCTACCACTACAAGCTCTTGGAAACAGCCCCTCCCCACCTTTCCTGTAGCCTCCTTCAGGTACTGGAAGGCTGCTCTAAGACCACACCAGAGCCTCCTCTTNTACCTCACCAGAGCCTCCTCTTCTCCA
>VZRI01008335.1:0-11969 GCA_013397515.1 Upupa epops
TAAGGCTGGGCTGGATGAGCATGCAGCCCATGGCAGTGGGGTTGGAACTGGNAGCCCATGGCAGTGGGGTTGGAACTGGATGATCCTATGGTCCCTTCCAACCCTGTGGATTTTATGGGCTATTCCCAGTGAGGGTGATGGGGCACTGGAGGGGACTGCCTGGGGTGGGTTGTGGAGTCTCCTTCTCTGGAGATTTGAAAGCCGCCTGCACTTGGTTTGGGTGATGTTGCTGTGTGGCAGGGAGATTGGACTAGATGATCTTTCAAGGTCCCTTCCGATCCCTGATGATTCTATGATTCTGTCTCTTTAGCTTGGAGAAGAGGAGTCTGAGGGGTGACCTCTCTAAATATGGGGGGGGGTTGTCAGGAGGATGGAGCCAGGCTCTTCTCAAGGTCATCTAGTGATAGGACAAGGGGCAGTGGGTGCAGGCTGGAGCATAGAGGTTTCATATAAATATCAGAAGGAAATTCTTCACAGTGAGGGTGACACAGCATTGGAACAGACTGCCCAGGGGGGTTGTGGAGTCTCCTTCTCTGGTGACATTCAAGACCTGCCTGGATATGTTCCTGTGCGACTTGATATAGGTGATCCTGCTGTGGCGGGGGGATTGGACTAGATGATCTTTCGAGGTTCCTTCCGATCCCTAATGATTCTATGAGATCACATGAAAATAGTTTCAAGTGGCACAATGTAACCTGGTGTTTAGCAATGGCAAGAGAATCTGCTGACATTTACACATTTACACACACACATTTGCATTTTGTCATAATTTTCTTTTAAAAATTATATGAGATACTGTCTTTGCAATGCAGTGAAAGATGCAGTTTCTGTTCATGTAGTGCAGTGCATTTGCATTGAAGACAAAACTAAAATGATTGCAGTTTGAGATCTAGCAGCAAAATTTACATGCTGCAATGAAGATGATAGTGAGTTGGTGATCCATTACTCTAGTCATACTTCTGAAAGCAGAGCTACCACATTTTCTTGAACCAAATCCTCATAGCCTTGAAGCTGTGAGTTTTTGCTACAAACTTTAGCAAGGTTAGGATTTCATCCTTTACTGCAAGTCAGAACTTTGGCTTTTTCTTTATCTTTTGTAGACAGTCACTGAAAACTTTGTCGTCTTTGCCTGCAGACCTTCACAGATTAGACTGTACAAGCCAACTGGTTTTAGGTTGTTTTACAAATTGTGGAGTTTTGAGTGACGATGAGGCTATAAAGTCCTGCACAGATTCCAGTTTGCTGTGGTATTCACAAGGAATCATTTGAACTATTGCATGTTACAGTTGGGTGCTCTAAAGCAGTTTATGTGTAGTTGTCAGATGAAGCAGCTCAAGAGCTATTTTATGATGCTTGTAGCCATTGAGTTGGCCAACAGAGAGACATGGCAGTACTGATTGACAGCAGGCTGAACAGGAGCCAGCAGTGTGCTCAAGTGACACAAAAGGCCATTAGCATCCTGGCTTGTATTGGGAATAGCATGGCCAGCAGGAGTAGGGACACAATTTCCCCCCTGTATTCAGCACTAGTGAGGCCTCCTTTTAAGTACTGGGGGCAGTTCTGCACGTGTCTTTTGCAAGAAAGACATTGCTTCTCTGGACCCACTCCAGACCCTCAACAAAGCTGGGGAAGGGACTGGAAGGAAAGTTTGAAGAGAGGCTGAGGGAGCTGGGGGTGTTTAGTCTGGAGATGATTTGACTCAGAGAGGACCTTTTCCCTGTCTAGAACTGCCTGAAGGAGGTTGTAGTCAGGTGAGGGTTGGGCTCTTCTCCCAGAGAGGGGAAGGCAGGGTGAGAGGGCAGGGCTTGAAGCTGCACCAGGAGTAGGTTAGCTTGGGTTTTAAGAGGCCTTTCCTCATGGAAAGACCTGGAATGGACTGGCCAGGGCAGTGGTGATGTTCCCTTCCCTGGAGGTGTTTAAAGACAGCCTGACTGTGGCTCTTAGTGCCCTGGTGTGGCCAGTGTGGTGGCTTTAGTTCATGGGTTGGGCTGGATGAGCTGAGGTCTTTTCCAGCCTCAGTCATTCTTTGATTCTGTAACAGTAGGCAGATGATCTTGTCACTCTTACTTAATGTAAGTTCTCACAATCTGACTTCTGCTTCCTGGTAAAAAAAATTAATGGAAGTTATTGATTTTTATTTGTTTTAATTCTCTCTCCTCTTTTGAAACTAGAAAGCAGATCGAGCAAAACGGTTTGAGTTCCTCCTGAAGCAGACGGAACTCTTTGCACACTTCATTCAGCCAGCAGCACAAAAGTCACCAACGTCTCCACTGAAAGTCAAGCTAGGACGGCCACGGGTGAAGAAAGATGAGAAACAGAGTTTGATTTCAGCTGGGGAGTATGTGAATTTATTTCCAACCTCTTACACTTTCAAGCAACTGATGCATTTTAGCATATCTAGTAGTATACAGATTGTGCTTAAAATAAGATAGGAAAAGTTTAGTGATTTCTCTAAAAACTGCTTGGTGTATGTGTGCTGGTCCATCCACATTAGTATGGCCTAGGATCAGGAATGCACTTTTAAAGTAAATTCCATAATTCTTGCTGCTTATCATTCTTTGCCCTGCATTGTGGAATGATTTTAGAGCACATGAACTAGAAGACACACAGCAAAAGTGCATCTGAGATGTTCCAGCTTCTGGTGGGAATGTCTGTGGGACCAGCATGGAGCTAGAACAAGTGCTAGGCCATACAGTGTGGATGTGGGCCTCTCAGCACTTGCTTCTCTCCACTAGGCTGTATTCCTGTGTGGCTCATTAAAAAGTACCTTAGAGAACTCACGGAACTCATTTTTGTAGTTATGGCTCAGGAGTATAGAGCTTCATATCAGCCTTTTATTAAAGCCTCAATGAACCATACAAAATCAACTTCATCAAAGGTTATGCTTTTGGTCAGGGTTCTAGACAACACACTCCAGATCAATGAATGTTGCTGTTACAACTTGCCTCTTTTGATTTTATAGTCAGTGTCCAGAAATTATTTCATATTTTGTGTAAGCATGAATCTTGAATTTTGTTTTCAGTTATCGTCACAGGCGCACAGAGCAAGAAGAAGATGAAGAGCTGTTGTCAGAGAGTCGAAAAACGTCTAACGTGTGTATTCGATTTGAGGAGTCTCCTTCGTGTAAGTATTGCACTGACACTTTCTGATTGCTTGGATGTAGTGAAAATCTGAACGCATTGCAGTTAAAATGTTCTACTTAGAATTAGAAAAAATTTCTATTTAGAATTTTCTACTTAGAGGAATCTTACGTTTACAGATGTGAAAGGAGGAACACTAAGAGATTATCAGGTTAGAGGTTTGAACTGGATGATCTCATTGTATGAAAATGGTGTTAATGGCATTCTGGCAGATGAAATGGTAAGCAGTAATCTTTTGGAATTTTGGGGGGGTACTTACTGAGCATCATTTGACACTGTAGTAGTGTCTGTAGTAGTTAACGTATTTGCAGTACTGTGAATCATACTGCAACAGATTTTTCACAACTGGAATTGTAACACAATGATAGAAATTATATTGCAAACATTTGCTTTGCAGTTTGCTTTAAACAGCTTAAGAAGACAAGAGAGTCTCCTGTCATTTCTTAAGTGACAGAATTATGTAGTAGAAAAATGGTTTGAAACTATTTACATATGGTGTTTCATTTCAGCAGGCTTTTTTCCTCCCCCTCTTTGTCAATGCAGGGTCTTGGTAAGACTCTGCAAACGATAGCATTATTAGGTTATCTGAAGCATTACCGAAACATTCCTGGGCCACACATGGTCCTGGTTCCAAAATCAACTTTGCACAATTGGATGAATGAATTCAAACGCTGGGTTCCGTCGTTGCGTGCTGTTTGCCTTATCGGAGATAAAGATGCCAGAGTAAGTGCTCTGCATTTCAAAGATGTGCAAGTTATTTGCCAAAAAGTAGTGTTTGTGTATGTGGAGTTCTCTGAAGATACTGTCTTAATTTCAGGGTTGGCGTTTTCTGGTAATCTTAAAATACTGTTGGAATTGCAAACATTAAAAAATTAACATTGTAACTCAGTAGGTGAATTAATAGGCTGGGATCAAAGTAGAACTGTTCAGCTTACCTCTTGTTCTGTTGCCTTCCTCTTGTTGCACCTTTTTTAAGTCTCTTCTGTATTTGCCCAGTGACTGTTTATTCATTTTCCTTTATTTCCCATGCTTTGTACCTATTTCTTCACATTTGTACGTTGACTTATCCCACCCTCTACTTGTCTTATGTCTGTGCCTGGCTTTGGAACCAGAGTTCTGCTCTAGAACTTTTCCATCTGCTGTGTTTGTACTGTTATAACTTAATGGTTTAATTTCTACTGTCATAGGCAGGACATCTACTTAATCTCTCTCTTCTGTGATGGCTAAAGCACCTCTGAGCTTACATTTGCATTTGTAAGTCAGTGAAAGAATTGTACTGAGTGCTCCTGTGTTCTGCTTTACCTAGTTGATGATCCACCTCAAATGTCTAAAGTATAAAGGGCTGAAGGATTTTGTTATAGTAACTTTTACTTCCTTAAAATATGTTTGAGATTCTTGTTCCATGTGCTAGCTTAGGACATCTACAATGTTGATGGAAAGATGTTGGTTTCACTAATTTCCATGTAAATTTTAAGTACTTATGTTTACTAATGCAGTTGTTGTGCTCTAGGCTGCTTTTATCCGTGATGTCATGATGCCTGGCGAATGGGATGTTTGTGTCACATCATATGAAATGGTAATTAAAGAGAAATCGGTGTTCAAAAAATTTAACTGGAGGTACCTGGTAATTGATGAAGCCCACAGAATAAAGAATGAGAAGTCTAAGGTAAACTTAAAATTATTTGATGCTTTGAAGATAGTTTGATGCAGAAGATTCTGTCTGATTTTAGCAGATTCTAAGTGCTAGGTGTGGTTATTTTGTTTTTTTTTAAATATAAGCTGTAATCTGTAGGGTGGTAAATAAAATTTCACAGGTTGCTTCTTTTCTTTAGATTCACTTGACATTGTTTCAGGCTTCAGAAACTAATGAAAACACATTATGCTGAGTTGTACCTGATTGATAAGGATTTGTTTTATTTCTAGCTTTCAGAGATTGTACGTGAGTTCAAGACCACAAATCGATTGCTGCTTACAGGAACTCCTTTGCAGAATAACCTCCATGAGCTGTGGGCGTTACTCAATTTTCTTTTACCTGATGTCTTCAATTCTGCAGATGTAAGTTGATGTTTAGAAGTGCTTGTTCTTTTGATTCCTAGACTGCTGTCTGCTGAAGAGAAGAGTGACCAACCTAGTAAAGCACATATGGTGTGGAAGAGCTGGAATCAGTAGGAAACTCTGTAGCTAACTGCAGGCTACTTCTTTTTTTCCTTTCTGTTTAAAGCTGTATTTGGTTAGTGCAGATAACCCCTTGGACCAGGAATAGCAAATGTTATACTTGATATAGTGCAAGAATGTGGGAAAGCAATGCACAACGAAGAACATGAAACATCCAATTGAATGATCTTTCTCATCTGTTACCATCAGTGTTTCCCTGCACTGCTTGTTTCTGTTGTTTTTGTCCATCTCATTTCCTTAGGGATTATGGTTTCTTTTTTGTACCTTCTTAACCCATCACCACACAAGCACTAAGAGGAATAACTGGCATACTGCAGTGATGAGCATGAAAAACTATTCTAACTAGAACAGAGTAGTAGTGTTTTGTCTGTGGAGTTAGGTGGTTGATTAGACTTGTAGTGAGCTGCGGAGCTGGCACACAACTGCAGACTGATTTTTCTTTCACTGGTAGAAGTCATTTGTCTCAGGATTTATGCCACTTTCAGCTGGAGTGAAAGAGAGTCAATATGTGTCTGGTCAAACTATAAACGATGAATTGTTCTTACCAATTGTGCTGTTTGTCACTGCAGGATTTTGACTCATGGTTTGACACTAAAAATTGTCTTGGTGATCAGAAACTAGTAGAAAGACTTCATGCGGTAAGTGACAGGAGCTGTAATCACATGTTATCGTTAGCATACACAGTGTCAAAAAACTCCAACAGGTTATTTACCCCTTCCTCGCAAAGTTGAGAAAATGATTGTGAAGATACCTCATTACAGAAATGCCCTGTGGCATTTTAATTAATGAAAATGTGGAGATTAGTATTAGAGGTACTACTATTTGTAACATTATTGTTTGAGGCAGACAAAATCTCTGCCTACATTGTAAAAATGAGGAATTTTGAGATCTTTTTGAAACCACTTATGCTAGGCTGAGTGAAGGCAACCCTTTACCTTTCTTGTGCCCGTCATAAGATATTATTCATCATGCAGTAACAAATGAGAAGGAAGTTAACATACATAGCTTGTATTTGAAATGCTAGTGTATTTTGAATGTGCTGCTAATGGAAATGGAATGAAGCTTGTGTCAGTGGGTAATACAAAGTTTGTATAAACCTGTAAGTGTTCAGTTTTTGATTAAGAAAAGAACTGGGACGAATACGAACAAGTCTTGGTAGTTGACTGTTTGTAACTTAGCCTGTTATTACACAACTTCATTTTGCAGACTTTATCAAAATTTTATGAGGAACTGTCCATGACAGCAGTAGATGTGGCTTAGTTCTCAATAAGTTTCAGATGGTGGAATCTGTTAACTTTGAGGCAGTCAATTCTATAAATTTATCTGTGAAAAAATTCTTAATTTGTGTAGGTTTTGAAGCCCTTCTTACTACGTCGCATAAAAGGTGAAGTGGAAAAGAGTTTGCCTCCCAAGAAGGAAGTAAAAATTTATCTTGGTCTCAGCAAAATGCAGAGGGAATGGTGAGTTTTTTGCATCAGAGTGAAATTCTTTTCTGATAAAGAACACTGCAGCTCTTCACACTTATCTTGTAGTTGCATGTTAACAGTCAGAGAAGCCTATGTATACCTGTCTTTGGGGCTTTTTATAAAGATTCAGAAGTCACAAAGAACTCAGGAAGGTTAATGAAAAGAGTTGGGAGGAAGAAAGCAGAGCTTCTTTTCCTTCCTTAACTTTGTTTGAAAGAACATGCTGCTACTAAGGCTCCTTTGATCCAACTATGTATGCGGTCTGAGTTAAAATTAGAATAAAACCTTGAGGAGCCATGTACCCAGAAGAGATGTGAGGAATCAGGTCAGTGTGGCAACTTCAGTCAAATACACGGTGTCTTTAATCCACTTCCTAGTCCCAAGGAAGTGTAAAATAACTCAGTCAATGACAGATTGTTGTCACTCACAGACATATCACGTCTTCTGTTTTAGGTATGGATTTATAAAGCCTTCCTATCAGCCAGATATTTTCATCAAGTTTTATATTAGTACAGATCACTGTTATATAAACTAACTTCCCACATCCAGAAAGAAGTTATTGGGATATTGCAAAGTTTCATTCATGTTTTCAATATCAAATAAAAACACAGTTGTTCAAAATTGCCCATAAAACCTCAGGTATACAAGAATCCTGATGAAAGATATTGATATCCTAAACTCAGCTGGGAAAATGGATAAGATGCGTCTGCTGAATATTCTGATGCAACTGCGGAAATGCTGTAACCACCCTTACTTGTTTGATGGTGCTGAGCCAGGTCCTCCTTACACTACTGACACCCATCTCATCATGAACAGTGGTAAAATGTTAGTTCTGGATAAGCTGCTGGCAAAGCTTCGAGAGCAAGGTGTGTACTGGTCATGAACAGAACTGAACGCTCATTGTAAGTAGAACTGCCCATCACAAGTGGCACAGATAGATTCTTGTCTTTCAGTCGTTACTTCTAGTGAGTTTTTTGTTGACAATCATTTGTGTCTGGAGGGGATAAAGTCTTGCAGGTATTATGAGGAAAACTAATTGTGTAAATAAACAGAAGGAAAAGAATAGCAGAGCCTCCCTTCTGCTGTCTTTAATAACATTTCTGATGAGTGGTTTAGTTTGCTCACATCAGTCATCAGCCAGTTTCCTTACTGTGGTTTTAAGCGCTCTGTTTGTTTAGCTGTATAACTCTTCTGTGTGAATTATCCAGTAACTTGCCTAGAGGAAAAGTTGAGTAAGTAACTAGGAAGGTGACCTCAGAGGAGAGACTGAAGTTAGGTGTAGCACAGAATATCTCACGTGAATTCTTGTGCTCTGTAGTAGGCTCTCTGACAAGACTAATATGAAAACATAAAGCCAGTGATGAAAATTGTGGTGTTCTGTCAGGTTCCAGAGTTCTACTTTTTAGTCAAATGACTCGATTGCTGGATATTTTGGAAGACTATTGCATGTGGCGTGGATATGAGTACTGTCGCCTTGATGGGCAGACACCACATGAAGAAAGAGAGGTGAGAAATTACCATATCAATGAAAAACTGCTTTGGGCTACATATTATACGTTACTCTTTACATTTATCTAAGTAGCTCCGTTATTGTTTAAATGTAAAGCAAAAAGTCTACTGTTGAAAAAAACTGATGAAGGTGTATCTTTTTCCCTGTGAAACAGCTTTTATTTGTTTCTCAACTACATGAAAAAGTTAGTGTTTTGTGGACTTAGAGTGGAGTTTTCCACTTGTGAAGACCTGCAGATTTTACTTCTATAAAAAAAGGGTTTTGCTATGAAAATCCTGTATATTCCAAGGAAATCTCATTGGAAAACCACAAACATACTGGAAGATTGTTTGCAAACTTGGATACTTTAATGACACTTCTATTTTCTCGTAGGAAGCAATAGACACATTTAATGCTCCCAACAGCAGTAAATTCATTTTCATGTTAAGTACCAGAGCTGGAGGTCTTGGAATTAATTTGGCAACTGCTGATGTGGTTATCCTCTATGATTCAGATTGGAACCCCCAAGTAGATCTCCAAGCCATGGTGAGTCAGCTCCCTCATACATAACCATTTGTTAAAGTTGTCGTTCTGATTCCTGTAAGTGCTTCCAGAACTTGTATTTTTTGTTGTTTTACTTTTTTGTATTTAATACCAAGAACTGAAGCCATTGAATAAACAGGGTATGAACAGAATTGTCGAAGAAGCTGTACATTTTTCTCTGTAAATGTCTTTAAATTATTTTCATAATTGAATTGAGATTAACAAGGCAGTAGTTTGACAGAATTATTGTTTATCCATAGAATTATTCTCAATTCTGTCTTTACCGAATCCGGTAAATGAATAGCAGAGGGTTGTTGGCAAAATAATAGCCAAGAATTAAAAGCCTGTGGTTTTATTTCTCCCTTTATATTTACTCACCCTGTGTAAAATCATACTAGAATTGTAAAATATAATATATAAGTGGTAATGCCAAGGGGAAAAACCTACCTTATCTTTGGATTAAACATACTCAAAATCATCTTCTCAGTGCTGAATGTCAAAACAAAAGGGTTTATAGTTTGTTTCCTAGGCAATAAAAATCAAATGATCCTTCTTGCATGGTTGGGAGTGGGGTGTTACTTCTGCAGTTAAAGACATCAATTATTTAGTATTAATTACTCATCCTTTCAATATGCACGCTGACTACTGACAGTGGACCCACTTCCGGGAAATGAGGAGTATGTTTTGTGAGCTTCAGTAGGGTTTTCAGGAAGAAATAAATATCATGTAGGAGAGTAGAAGATTTAATGGGCCATATTTAAAGGACAGTCAGAAAAATCCTAGTACCAACAACTGGAAAGCCGGTTGTTTAACTTTTTTATTTAAGAGGACAAAAGAATATTATTATTAATGTTCTCCAGAGACAATAAACACAAGTTTCATTACAAATAAGCACAGTACATTACTCATACAACCTCATTAGCAGTGTACTGTATGTACCTGTACTGTGTGAGCTGTACTGTAACTTTGGACAACCATGGTATTGAAGCTGTGGCTGCATGGACTGTGCAATCTACTCAAGGCAAGAATCAAAAGTTTGAGTACTTGTGTCAGAAGAGAGAATTGGTGTGGGAAACAAACTAGTGCAGATGTGTGTGTATAGTGTTGAGTTTCTGCTTCCCACCTGCAGCCTAGTGCGACAGTCCATTATCTTCAGTTGCAGTGAAGTAGATGAATTATTGTGAATGATCCAAACTTAAGCACTGTAATAATAGCCAGATAATAAGTCAGTTTGCTATACTGGTGTTTGTATACCATGAATAAATGAGGGACCAAGAAATCTGTGCTAGTTTCAGACTGCTGTTTCTGCAAACTAAATGTCTACTACCTGTGAGTTTTTGTTGCTGAACACTCCTTGGTTTGTGTTTGTTAGGATCGTGCGCATCGTATTGGTCAAAAGAAACCAGTACGGGTGTTTCGACTAATCACTGATAATACTGTTGAAGAGAGGATTGTAGAAAGAGCTGAAATAAAACTGAGGCTGGACTCTATAGTTATACAACAAGGTATCCACTGCTGTATATGTTTGTCTGCAACACAATTGTTCAGTCCATTAAAGTGTGAGTTAAATAACTATACAGACGTACAGTGTGAGCGAGTGCAGGCCTTGTGTATAATAGCAGTACCCTAAATCAGCCTAAGAAACTGTAATGTGTAAGGCATTCATTTGTTCACCTGAAATGTATTTTAAAAGTTACGTGTTCCTTGTAGGCAGAGGCTTATTCTAAGACTCTAAATGAGGAAAGCAAGCTACAGCTGAATAGGTCTTATTTGTTTTTTTGTGATATGTTAAAAAGGAAACAAAAAAGAAGATAAAAATAATTGTAGATTTGCTGCTGGCGACAACTGAATGTACTGAACATCAGAAACGCTTTGCATGGCTGTCTGTAGAAGGTCTTAGAAGAACAGTTCATCTCAAACTGTGTCAAGCTAAGTTTTGAGGCTTGTCTCTGTTTCCCAAAGGGTGGGCTGCTGAAAACATGATGGTTAACACTGAGCTTGTGTGTGAAGAGAAGAGCATAGGATAAGTGACATTTTGGGACAGAAATTAGAATTTTGGGGTGATTTGGGTTGAAAGTGAAGTGAGTGTTTAAAAACCTGAAGTGACTACAGGAAGGTACAAAAAATATTTTACTGGTTATTGCAGAATATACTATTCATCCTAAAATAAGATTTTAATCTTAACAACTCAGCAAACATTGTAAGAGTAAGATCTTAAACATGAAATGTGGGTTATCTGAATGTGAAGCATCCTTTGTTATGGCTCGATCCACGCTTGGTTTTGTTTTTCAATTTTCCCTGAAGTTCCCAATTTTTGTTTGTTCTCTTCTCTTGTGAACTGGAGTTTTTTCTGCATGGTTCATATGGTTTTCTTTTCTTGTTCTGCCAGTGAACTAAACCAAAATCCACTGTTTGCATGGTCCTGCTAGCACTCCTGTATTATAACTTACACTGTGTTTCTTCTGGTTTTAGGAAGGCTCATAGACCAACAGTCTAACAAGCTGGCAAAAGATGAAATGCTACAGATGATACGGCATGGAGCGACTCATGTTTTTGCTTCCAAAGATAGTGAGCTGACAGAAGAAGATATAACAACAATTTTAGAACGAGGTGAAAAAAAGGTTAGAGATCAGTTTCATATGGAATTTTAAGTGTGTCAGATGTATATGCCTGGATGAACTCTGAGGCAGTGTGGTCTAGACAGTCGGGTAGTGAGGTGGGTTGTGAACTGGCTGCAGGATAGAAGCTGGAGAGTAGTGGTCAATGCGACAGTCTAGTTGGAGGCCTGTTATCTAGTGGAGCCCCCAGGGGTCAGTACTAGGACCAGTACTATTAAACATATTCATTAACAACTTGGATGAGGGATTAGAGTGCAGTGTCAAGTTTTCTGATGATGCAAGGCTGGGAGGAGTGGCTGACACTCCAACAGACTGCTGATGTTCAACGAGACTGGGACAGGCTTGAGAGCTGGACAGAGAGGAACTGAATGAAATTCAAGAAGGGCAGTGTAGAGTATGGCATCTGGGCAAGAACAACCCCAGGTACCAGTGTAGGCTGGGGACTGACCTGCTGGAGAGCAGAGTAGGAGAAAGGGACTGGGTGGTCCTAGTGGACAGCAAGATGACCATTAGCCACTAATGGGCCCTTATGGCCGAG
>VZRI01008335.1:12219-35542 GCA_013397515.1 Upupa epops
ATGGAAAGGGCAGGTGTCAGAAGGAAGGAGCCAGGTTCTGTTCAGTGTCACCCAATGATAGGACAAGGGGCAATAGGTATCAGTTGGAACAGAGGAGGTTCCACATAAAGATGAGAAGAAACTACTTCATAGTGAGGGTGACAGAGCACTGGAGGGGGCTGCCCAGGATCTTTGTGGAGCTTCCTTCTCTGGAGACGTTTAAAACCAACCTGGACATGTTCCTCTGTGGCTGGATCTAGGGGATCGTGCTCTGGTGAGGGGGGATTGGGCTAGGTGATCTTTCGAGGTCCCTTCCAATCCCTAACATTTTATGATGTTATAAATCTGTTATGCCCAGTTATTACTTTTTTTGTAAATACTTGAAAGCTTATGAAAGTTTTGAAGTAGAGTCAGTGAGTTACAATTCATTTCAAAGTTAAGGCTGTGTGCACTGTATCTTGCACCCTGTTTATTTTGTGGGCTTTCAAGATGTAAATGTTATGATAAAATTGTAGTAAGCACAAAGCCTTTATGAAACTTTGTTAAGGAATAGGGAGCTCTATATAAAAAAGAGCTACCATTTTGGATTCAAAGAGCTGGACATAAATTTCATTTAAATTTAAAAGTTAAATCATACAGTTGTAGAACTGCATCCCAGCATAATAAATTTAATTTAATTGGAAAGTCTTGGAGTCAGACTGTTTTGAAACTGAAAAGCACTACAGGCATCTCTGCTTACAAGAAAAATGCAAGTAAAAGTTTAAAAAACAGGGGACAATGAGACTGCCTTAGTGATGAAAGCTGTACTTTTCTTTCAGAAAAGATAAAACAGCTTGAGCTAATAGTATCTTCCTGTATTTTCAGACAGCTGAAATGAATGAGCGATTGCAGAAAATGGGGGAGAGCTCCTTGCGGAATTTCACTATGGACACAGAGATGAGCTTATACAACTTCGAAGGGGAAGATTATAGAGAGAAACAAAAGGTAATTTTTCTTGGAAGACTTGTAAGACTAGAGATGGAAGCTTAAAGGCCCTACTAGAAATGTGTGGCTATAAAGTTTATTCTTGAGAAGGAAGGAACTACTGAAAAATTCATTTAGCTCTGCAGAAGCATCAGTGTTGTATATTTTTGTTAAATTAGCTTTCATCCCCACTGCTTTTTCTGATAAAAATTCTGATAAAATCTGATAACACTGCTCAAATTTTACCTTTCTTGCTGCACAGCCACTGTGTTGCATCCTACTGTACTGCTGCAGTGTTATTTTACTGCCAGGAGTTAAAAGACAGGCCTGATAATGATTTTCTATGTTGAACTTGAAACTCAGTCTTTTTTGTAGTGAACATTTTAGTCAAAAGTATTAATGTGAACTGTTCATCAACAGTTTACTGAATTATAGAAAGACCTTCCAAGGAAAGAAGTTGTGTAACAAACTGACTCTCCCAGTGTTAGTTCTGTGTCAGTGTTGTCCAGGATGTAGTGTGAAGATACCCTGATGGTTTTATCTGGACTCAAATGTGTGAACTTCTGTTTGCTAGCTACAGAACGTTCTGCTGATTCAGATTGCCTATCAATTTGGAAGAAACATTCAGAACAACAAAATGCATTAGGAGAACAGAGCAATGTGTTGTATGTGCATAGACACAACAATCTTTCATCATCCTGATAATTTCTTGGCAAGAAGCCAGCTAAATACAACAGGGTCCTGGAACACACTTTTGTAACTGTAATTCCAGTACTTTAGTTAAGATTAATTTGCTGCTAATGCCTTCTTATTCTTTTTGCCAACATTATAACCTCTGTAGAAATTATTAATTGTGATGTTTAGTGGAGAAGGAAATAAGTCATATTACTAGGTACTATGGAATTCACAGCCCACGTTCCCAGTCCTTCCACTATGTTTTGGTAGATGGAAGTGTAACGTTATTCAAGTGTCTGAAGTAAGTTAGAATACTATAAAAGGATCTGTCCATGCTGCTGTGCTGCTTTACTTGTGGATTATCTTTTATGTGCTAAAATAGCTACAATTTCTACTTATTTTTAGTAATATCTGGTGTAATATTCATTAGATTTGCCATACAACAAGGTGTTCTTTTTTTAAGTGCTGTATTAGTCATCACTTTTGTGATTTTTAGGGAAGTATACAGGGATTTTAATACCTTTTTACGCTGTTCTGCCTGTAGCTGAGCATGATGGAATGGATAGAGCCTCCAAAACGAGAACGCAAAGCTAATTATGCAGTTGATGCTTATTTCAGAGAAGCCCTACGTGTTAGCGAACCGAAAATCCCAAAGGTGAGAAGTTAGCAGATCTGGAGTGGGTTTTATGTGCTTCTTTTGTCTCCCATGTTGCATCCCCTTCTCTCACCCTAAACTGGTAATAAAATGAATGTTTGCAAAGGGGTAGGTTGCTACTGTTGCTGGATTATGGTAGCACAGAACTCAAGCTCTTGTCAACATATATTTTTGAAGGCTCCACGACCTCCAAAACAACCAAATATTCAGGACTTCCAATTTTTCCCACCACGGTTATTTGAACTTCTGGAAAAAGAAATTCTGTATTATCGTAAGACTATAGGATATAAGGTAATGCCTTTTCTTTCCTCTTCTAATCAATTATTATTTTCACTAAAGCTGTTGTAGTTTTCTTTCCCAATCCATAAGTTTCTGTCACTTACTCCATTTCTCTTCCTGTTTTGGGGAGGGAGAGGGGTTAGTAGCATCTGTCATTTGGCCACAGACTCAACCCTTGACAGTTGTGCTCCAACAGCAACATAAATAGAAAAAAAAAGCACCAGTGTTCTAATGCTTCACATACTTCTCAAGCCCAGAATTGTGATACATGGTCTAAGGTGAGAGAACATTTTTTTGGCTAATAAAGATCACCTTTCTGGGTGCTATTCTTTTTTCCTTAGAACTTTTGTTTATCTTGTGCACAAAGGAAAAAGATAATACCGAAGCTGACCGTGTGTTGCTATGAAGCACAGCAAAATGCAAGGGAAATGTTTAACGGTCTGGAGAAGTCCAAGTGTATTACTGCTGTAAAAAGAAAAGCAGAAAACATGCTTTTCTTTCTTCTTTTCCCCCTCCCTCTTCCCTGCTGACATTGCTGGACAAGCAGTGAACACAGATTCTGCTTTGATGTTGATTTTTAGTAGTTGTGCTAGTGCTGGCTGAATAAATCAAACAGTTCCACTACTTGCAGACATGTAACTTACTTTGAAAAGCCCCATGTTTCATGGCAGGTTGCAGCAAGAAGAAATCACGTATAGAATGTGTTAGAGAACATAAACTTGTCAATGGATAGGAAATTGGTTTTCCTAAGGAGTAGAATGAATACTACCAACATATATTTTCAAGAAAAAACAGAAAGTGTCTTAGAATCTAGTTTGAGACAAAGGATTTTATGTGGTGGGGATGACAAAATGAAGAATGAAAAGTATATTTAGCTTAGGAAAGGGAATTACTTCATTAATTTGATTTGGTTTTGTTTGTTTTTTTTGGTTTAGGTTGGCTATTAGGAAACACTTCCTCACAGAGAGGGTGATCAGAGACTGGAATGGACTGCCCAGGGCAGTGGGGGAGTCCCCATCTCTGGAGGTGTTGAAGGACAGACTGGCTGAGGCCCTTAGTGCCCTGGTGTGGCTGATGCATTGATATCAGGTCATGAGCTGGGCTGAACGAGCTCAGAGGGCTTTTCCAGCCTCAATAATTCTAGGATTAATACTCCACCAAATAAGGTTGAGATAATCACTAATGCTGACAACATGCATTTAAAAAGCGAAGTTTTAAGGGCATCTGCCAGATGGGATTTGTTTTCAAGATAGCCAAGGTGTGAGGTGTTGGGTTCTGCTAGTGTTCAGACTTCTTGGTGGTTGGTTTCTCTTTTGTTCAATGACAGCAAATGCTTAGTGGATGTGGCTTGTGTCAGTCCCCTGAGGTCTCACATGTGCTTACGAATCATGAATGCACATTGACAGAGAAGTGTATAGTTTCTTCAATCATGTTGCTGCATTGCTGCTTAGTGATACCCCTACTTTAGGTCCCCAGGAATCCGGACCTCCCAAATGCAGCTCAGGTACAAAAAGAGGAACAAAAGAAGATAGATGAGTCCATGCCTCTGAATGCTGAGGAAACTGAAGAGAAAGAAAAGCTGCTAACACAGGTAAAAGAAAGGCAATTGAAGTGTTTAATCATCTATTTGCTTACTATTATGGAATATAAATGATGAGAAATACGCACAGGAAAGTTCAGCTGATGTTATAGAAAAACAAAAGCAGCCAACATTCAGTGATTTTGCTCACTTTTGCTTTGAGGGACCTTTCTGGTCCTTGAACAAGTTTGGGTTTTTGTCACCTGTTATTTCCTCACATTTCTGAGGCAGAGACTTGTGTAGTAGATGCAATCCCCAGCGACACATGCACAAATCCAGGCAGTGGGTTTCTCATGTATGCATCTATCTCACATTGTATATTGTGGAGAAGAGCTTCAGTTATATTTACACAGATTTTAAGACATGCCACATCCATTAACCATGTCCCAGTTGGGTTAATGAGTCCCTTTCACACTGGGACTAAAGCCATGTCTCTGGCTGCTTGCTGAACAGGCTTATTAAAAGCTAATTGATAAGGAGGAAGGTGTCTCAAAAACTAATAGCATTGTTGGTTCAGAAAATTTTCTGTGACAAAATTTGGCTTGGTGTACCTTGAAAAACTCTGCAAGGTTATTATTTGACTCTTATTTCACTTCTTCATGGCAGAGGAAGCATTTAAGCTGGTGCTGATATGCTCATCAGCACAACTGTTACTGATCAAAGAGAAGTAGTCACGACAAGTCCAATAGACACAATGTAAAGATGCTGTTTAATTGTGTAGTGAGATCAGCTGCAGAACTGACAGAGTTCCTAGTAAATGTAATTTTGTGATGAAAGAATCTCGGTGCACTACAAATTACTGTTCAGGCATGTGGTTGTTTTTTTGTTTCTTCTTGATATTTTTCTCCTTTCCTTGTCTTTAAATTGTAATGTCTCATTCTTGGATGATGTGTTCAGGTATTGCATCTCACTGCAATGTGTTCAGCTTTGGATTCATTTCATGTAATAAGTGCTCTGTTTGACAGGGGTATAGAGTTTTCATTTGGCTGCATCTTTTCGGATTAGAAATTGTTTCTTGACATAGTTACACTTTCATCCAGCTGTCTGGTACCAGGTTTGTAAATGTCTGAAGTAGAAGGTCTTGCTTTAGATGCCTGCAGTGTTCTCAGAACTTGTAATGACACTTGCATTGGTGCACCCTGTACGACATAGATTATTTCTGTCTGTTGAGGGGTGACTTACATAAAATGACAGTAACCTGTCATGGAGCTTATTTCTTTGGAAAAATACCACCTTAAGAGTTTAAAAAAAGACGAGTAAAAAACTGTCCCTAATGCATGTGGAGTCATGCAAAAAAATAAGAGATTCACCAGTGACCCTTGAATAATACAAAGGCATGGAAAGCCTGGAAGACCATTGTCTCCTGCAGCTAGGTGACACTGCAGAGCGATTGCCAGCTGGAATGAAGGATACACATACATAAGAAAACATTTTGCAGAATGTTTCCCTTCTACCTAGTAATGTTTGCTTGCTGCTTACAGGGCTTTACAAACTGGAATAAAAGAGATTTTAACCAGTTTATTAAGGCTAATGAGAAATATGGTCGTGATGATATAGACAACATAGCCCGTGAGGTGGAGGGAAAGTCACCTGAGGAGGTCATTGAGTATTCAGGTTTGTGATGAAATATGTTTCTCCATCGTGTAGTGTCAGCACCCTTTTGCTGTATGTTCTTGTAAAACTACAAGATGTAGGAATTGGATGCCTATAATAACAATTGATAGTTATTAAAGTATGTGATGGTTCTTTTCAGAAGACTCAGTTCTGTTAAAATGGTTGCATTTGCAGTGTATAAATAGGCTGTTAGCTACTCTTGTGCCTCTTTAGTAAACATGTAGATCTTGGCATCATTAATTTATATTGAAAGCATAGTCTTGTGGAAAAATGAAGTTGCCTTCTAATGGCAACATGATCTTAATGCTGAGTATCCATGTTGCTTTAGCTAGTAAGCTCTATCTTTATGTTTTTATTTGCACAGAGCTTTGTAATTTGTACAGAAGTTTTCCACTTTCACCCTTGGATTTAATTTTACTAAACTTTTTCATAAATTAAAACTCTGCAGTATTCTGCCTACAGCCTAAAAACGTTGAGTTTCACAAAAGTTCCCTTCAAAGTGTTGAGTTTATTTTGGGTTCACTACTGGAGACACAGAAATGACAAGCATTGAGAGGGGTGGAGTAAGTAGTCTCCGACCTTAGATATAACTAGTGAAAGCTCTAGCTCATTTCACACCTATCCTTAAATGTCATTTTCTTCAGGGTTTTACATAACTGTTTACATCCAGTATCATTAAATGTAGTCATGGTTGTTAATAAATCATTGCTAATTGTGGAGTTTTAAAGACACTGAATAAAGGATCTGTGCAAGTTTATTTCTTGGCTACCATGGTAAAATGGAGACTACTAGCACATCTTGTAGGTTTTAATGCATCCACAGTCTGTATTCCATTCTGTGCTAGAGTGCCTCAAGTAAAGTCAGGAGATGAGAAGAAAAGATTTTGTTTTCCCAATTATGTTTTGTGTTTTTTAGCTGTTTTCTGGGAACGTTGTAATGAACTACAGGACATCGAGAGGATTATGGCTCAGATTGAACGAGGAGAGGCAAGAATTCAGCGGAGAATCAGTATCAAGAAAGCCCTTGATGCCAAAGTAATCATTGCAGGTTTATTTTCTGCAGCAGTCTTGTTCCACACCACTTCAGAAAAGGAGTAGCTAGGATTAGGAGCTGTCTGTCTAGTGTATATAGTGCCCCATCTCTCAGTACTCTATGCCAATACATTCTTGATGTAGTATGACATGTTTAATAGTCCTCCTTTTTTGGTTTGCGTTCAGATTGCACGGTACAAAGCTCCTTTTCATCAGCTGCGTATTCAGTATGGAACAAACAAAGGGAAGAACTACACAGAAGAGGAAGACAGGTTTTTGATATGCATGTTACACAAGATGGGCTTTGACAAAGAGAATGTGTATGAGGAGCTACGGCAGTGCGTGCGCAATGCTCCTCAGTTCAGATTTGACTGGTTTATCAAGTCTAGAACTGCAATGGTAAGTATCAGTTATACCAATTCATTATCCGAAATGTCTTGTTCCTTTTTTTGCCTAAGCACCATCACGTAAAATTGGGATTTGTGCTAGCATGCTGGAGTTGAGGAAACAAGCACTGAAAGAAGAGCTTGGGGTTTTTCTTCTTTTTTTTTCTAGTTTTTCATAAAATAACCTTTTCCCTTAGTGCAGGAAACAACACAATGCAGCTGAAACAAACAGAAAAGCTTCCAAGCTGAAGACCCATGTTCCACAAAGGGATTAATGCTGAAGCAGACTACCCTTAGAAATATCCTTGTTGCTTTTACTGCAGGCTAAAAGTTTTACTGAACAATATCTTTTTAAAATATAGCTGCTTTTCAGAGTTGTTGGGCAATACTAAAGCTGGAAGCTTCTGAGTTATGTACTGGGGGAAAAGATTGGCTTTTCTGATGCTGATAGCTAATTTCATGAGGCAATTTAGTGACTCATGTTAAGAATTAAGATTTTAAAATGCACTTTGTAGTGGTGAATAATAATTGTCACGTGCCAGTGCATAGATTTGTTTTTAGTTATCCTTTTCTGAAGATTCTGTTCATTGCAAAGATGAAGAAGAGAGTGGAGCATCTCCCTGATGATGAAAGGCTAAAGGAGTTGGGTCTCTTTAGCTTGGGAAAAAGACCCCCTTAGTCTAGGGATGCCCCCATGAATGTTGATGAATATGGAAAGAGTGAGTGTCAAGAAGAAGGAGCCAGTGGCATCCAGTGATAGGACAAGGGGCAATGGATGTCAGTTGGAACAGAGGAAGTTCCATATAAAGATGAGAAGAAACTTTTCGTAACAGTGAGGGTGGCACAGCACTGGAAGAGGCTGCTTGGGGAGTTTATGGAGTCTCTATCTCTGGAGATGTTTCAAACCTGCCTGGACATGTTCCTGTGTGACTGGATCTAGGGGATCATGCTCTGGCAGGGGGATTTGACTAGATGATCTTTTGAGGTCCCTTCCAATCCCTAAGATTCTGTGATACTTACAGAAGATGATACAGCTCTGACAGCTAACTGAGAAGTGATAACAGTTACAGAGTAGATATAAATAATGATACGTAGGTACCAACCTCAAAATGTGGGGCCTTTTTAATTATAAAAAGCTGTTAGTTCTACCCTGGAATTTTTGCTCAGCTACTTTTCCTTGGGAGTAACATTTGTGACTATATGCAGTCTTCTTCTCTGGAGACGTTTAAAACCTGCTTGGACATGTTCCTGTGCTACGTGATATAGGGGATCCTGTTCTGGCAGGGGGATTGGACTGGCTGATCTTTTGAGGTCCCTTTGAATCCCTAAAATTCTGTGATTCTGTGATTTTCACATGATTGTATTGATATAGGAAAAATGTATTTCCAACTATTACTTAATAATATCAGAAATAACTTTGTCTTGCTCACTTGAGTGAGAACTGGAACCTTTTTGGTCTGCTTGAATGAATACAAAAATGTGTTCGTCCTGGGTGATGTAAGGGACAGCATGGGTCTTTTCTATGGTTGTCATAGATTCTTTCCACTGTTTAGGAAATTTAAAATCAAATGCTGTGCTGGAGTAATTTCATAGACAGATCTGTATTTTTTGGGGTTTTTTAGTAATTTGGTCTAGAAAATGCTGAACCACTGCATTATTGTTTCCTGTCTTATTCTCTGGCCTCAGGATTTGTTTTTAAAATGCATTTTTCAGAGGTCTGGGTACTGTGCTAAGAATAAATAAAATGGAAAATCTTTAAAATAAGTGTTTGAACAGGTGGGAATATATGCTTTTCCCAGTGTTACTTAGAATTATTCTATACAATTTCTACTTGATAATTCAACAATTTAAGTGTTTCTGGATAGCACAGCAGTTAGCCATTAATTGAAAAGAATTACAAGAACTACTTGCTAAAATGTCTGAAGAAATACTGGATTTTAAAATCAAGTTCATAAAGAAAGCAGGCTCTAATATTTAATCTGTTATGAGGCCTCTTTTAAGTTGCCTTTGGAGGAATCCATTAAAATAAATCACAGAAATGGGTCATAGAAATTAAAAATGTAGCTTGAGATTTAATAACAGTTGATGAGTAGTTAAGTCAGGAGTACAGTTAAATATACAAGTTAAATATTCAATTTAAATATTTTTGCAGCTCCTTACGTTCGGTGTAAATTTCTTCTTAAATGGGATAAGAATCATTTACTTAAATGTAGAAATATCTTCAGTGGTGTCTGATGTTGAAATGGAGGCACTGAAAGTGTATTAAATCTTTTGGCCTATTTTTGCCATTAAAACTCTTTCCATTGTTAGTATCTTCAGGTTTTCTGCTATTACACAGTTGGAAAAGAACAGTATGAAAGTACAAATCTATAGCAACTTTTCACTTTCAACAGGCATATAATTTTCATACATATTTTAAACATTCCTGTATGATTCATCAGTTTAGAACTGCCAATCACTGATAAATGTAGTCAAATATCCTGACATTTGTGGAAATGTTGATTTCAGTGGGACCATCCTGCATTGGCTTCGTTATTTTAATGAAAAGCTTTGATGGAAATGCAGTTGATACAGGAGTAATGAACCAAGTAGAAAAGCAAAGCTTTATCTCAATAGCTAAATAGTGAGTTTGGTGAAAGTGGACGAAATTTCTTGGAATACTGAAATCACAGAATGATTGAGGCTGGAAAAGCCCTCTGAGCTCATCCAGCCTAGCCCATGACCTGATGTCACTACATCGGCCACGCTGTTCTTCAGCATCTCCAGGCATTGACCTGGGCAATCCATTCCAGAGTCTGATCACCCTTTCTGTGAGAAAGGGCTTCTTAACATCCAGCCTAACCCTCCCCTGGCAGCTTCAGGCCCTGTCCTCTAATTCTGGCACTAGTTGACTGGGAGAAGAGCCTAACCCCCACTTATCTACAACTTCCCTTCAGGGAGATGTAGAGAGGGAAGAGGTTCCCCTGAGTCCTCTTTTCCAGGCTAAACACCCCTAGCTCCCTCAGCCTCTCCTCATCAGACTTGCCCTCCATTCCTTCCCCAACCTTGCTGCTATCCTCTGGACTTTCTCCAGCCCCTCATTATCTTTCTTGAAGCAGGGGGCCCAGAACTGCCCTCAGTACTTGAGAGGAGGCATCACCAGTGCCAAGTTAAGGGGTAGAATTACATCCCTAGTCCTGTTGACAATCCACACGTGAACTCAAAATTTCTCTTTATTACATTCAAACTGTTAGGAAGCAAGAAAAAAGACTTACTAGGCTCTTTTGAGAAAACTTTTACGTGCCAGTAACCACTAGATGTCTCTTGATTCCATATAAATATCTAATTTATCTTCCATCTTATTTCTGTCTCTCTTCTGTCTGAAGGTTTCTTTCTGGGAAACAAAACAAATCTGCTTTACTTATTTATTCCAGAGCCTGATGGTTCACCCAAAATGTAAGTTTTCCAAGAGACTGAGGGTGCCTGAAGTGGCAATTTATTTTCTAACCTGAGCACAAAGGCTGAAGTTTTTACTTTACTTGTTCCTGTTCATTAATTTCTGTCCATGCAGGAAGGATATCACAGCAGTAGTGAATCATGTGTCTTGTTTTTTCAAGTCATAAATGATGCATATTCCCTCTACCTTTCTGACAACTCTATGCAGGATAAGACAAATGACTCCTCTGTAAATACAGGGATAGCCAAGCTTGTTGACAGAGCTCAGGACTTTCACTCTTAGGTCAGCATCTCTGTCTTCAGTCATGCAGAAGGTGATGGTTCAGTGCTCCCATCTTATTTATTGCAATACTAGTGTACGAGGCTGGGGAAAGGGGAGCAAAGTACATCTTATCTCTTTGCATCATGAAGGGAAAAATATCAGGCTACAATGAATAAACTCTCATCTGTAAAGGTACAGGGTGTTTTCAATGCTTCAGGGTATTTTTATAGTAATAAAACAGAATGGATCAGCTTATACTGAAGTCACAGCAGCTCATTGCAGGATTTATCATGCAGATTCTTTGTGGTGGGAGGTATGAAAGACACTTGTGGTCCTGTCACATCTTTCTGTCAGCTGCTTTTGTCATTCTCCAGAGAAAATTTGGTTTGAATCTGCCTTTTGGCCCCAGCATGTCATAGTAGTCCATCTGGGCAGTCTAACCACGAACCCGGGCACTTTACGGAACGTATGTGTTTATGCAAGTCCCAGGAAAGGGGAGGATTTTTCTCAGTGCCTTAGGCAAATGAGTCAACGTTATTTCATAGTCCTTTCTGATGAATTGCTTGTCTTAAATTAAACACAAACTATTTTTTAAATGCTAGAAAAAATCTGATTGTTACTGTGGAGTAGTTTCATATCAGCCATATCAGCCTTTACCTGATGTGCACTGTACACAAATTTATATGATGTAAAGTGCTGCTGCCTTACTGACAGACATCTTTCCACTCAGGACTTAGCATCTCTTTTCATCTGTAGAGCGTGGGTTTTAGGATAGAGGATTTCTTTGTCCATGTTTGAGGATGCAAATGTGTGTTGGGGTGGTTTGTACCTATCTCAGCAAACACCTGTTTTTCTCAGACTTTGACCGCTTTGTCCCAAAACTGTTGTGTGGTGGAATTTGAAGGATTTTGTCTTTGTTGTCTCTTTGAGAGTATTTTAGCTCCTGCAGGACCGTTGAGTTCCAGGGCACAATCACAGTGCCCTAGTTTAGAGTTGAACCTGTACTGAGAGGATCTGAGTTACTTTTGCGTAGATGTGGTCCCCTTACTTCAAGATAGCGAGGTATTAGAGTAGGTCCAGAGGAGAGCAACGAGGCTGGGGAAAGGGACTAGAGGGAAAGTCTTATGAAGAGAGTTCAGCCTGGAGGAGACTCGGGGGAAGGTTATCACACTATAACCATCTGAAGGGAAGGTGTAGTCAGGTGGGGGTCAGGCTCTTCTCCCAGGAAGCTAGAAACAGGACAAGAGGGTAGCCTGAAGCTGCCAGGGGAGGGTTAGATTGGATGTTAGGAAGCCCTTCCTCATGGAAAGGGTGATCAGACACTGGAATGGACTGCCCAGGGCAGTGGTGGAGTCCCCATGCCTGGAGGTGTTGAAGGACAGACTGGCTGTGGCCCTTAGTGCTCTGGTCTGGCTGATGTAGTGGTGTCAAGTCATCGGCTGGACTTGATGAGCTCAGAGGTCTTTTTCCAGCCTCAATAATTCTGTGATGCTGTGAAAAGACTCATCACAATACATTAAAAACATCCTGTTTTCAAGTGGTGGCAGGATTCTCCACATCTGTTCTGAATTCCACAGCTTTCACACCAGGCCTGGAGCCTCTTCTGCAGAGGAATCCGTAGAAATTATTGAACTTACAGCCTGTGCTTAAGCTTGAGGGTTTTAATATTTCAATGATGAGTCAAATCCTTGACTACTTCAGAATGTTAAGGGTCAAAGAATTGTTCATCCTGTATCATCTTCCATCATGTAACATGATGGCTGAGACTATATACAGCTTAATAATAATACAGCTAATAGAGACTGATTCCTGGCCACAAAGGTCACCTGTTCACTTCATCGCAAACAGACCACTTGTAGGTTAAGATTTACACTGCTACATAATTCTGAAATAGCTTGTGATTAAAAAATGGCTTCATCAAATTTAATAGAGGGAAAACATCTTTCTGGCTTTTTTTTTTTAACTTGAAAGAAAGCTTCCTGCTTTGAGTTGGAAAGGAAAGCCCATGGAATTTCATTGGAATTCCCGGTGTTCATAGAACATAACCAAATAATTATAATAAAAAAAAGTACATTTATGTATTTGGTAAGAGAGCTTTTTTATTTCAGATGGGATAGAAGAAACAGTCTAAGTGAGATGAGTTCTGTTAACTAAGCCAACTGTTGTGAACTGCAGTGCAGATATTTTCAGAGCTGTATTGCAAATATTTTTTAATGTGTGCAATGACCTTCTGGCACTTGATTGCTTGTCGATGTCTTGAAAGTCCTGATGCTAAAAGCATTTAGGGACTACTGCCTTCACAACAGCGAGTTATCTCGTGATTTAAGATTGGGTAATTTTTGCTAGGTTGGAGCTCTGCAGTGTCAAAAAACCCCCCAAACCCTAGTCTATGTGCTGCAGAGAAGTGTTGCTTCAGATAGCTTGGATTCATTTGCTTCAGCTTTAACCTCTTTTCATAAAAGCTGGCATAGCATGCTGGCAGACTGGAACGGGCTTCATCTAAGTAGGATGAGAGGTTAGAGTGGTCTTTTGGCGTGTTAGTTTGGAAGATACAGATAGATGATCCTGGAAACACCTTATCAGGAAGCTGAATATTTCAGTAAATCTGTTTATAAAGAAGGTTGCACTAAGGTAAAGATAAATGTACCATAACTAAGCTGAGCTTATTAGTACATGCAAAGTGAATGCTTTTGAAAATGTGTTTTGGAATAAGAGAATTTTGAATGGATTTATGTAAATGAGAGAATTTCTGTAACTTCAAGAATTTGATGTTTTCTGTTTCCTTAGGAGTTTCAGAGGCGCTGCAATACTCTCATATCATTAATAGAGAAAGAAAACATGGAAATTGAGGAAAAAGAAAGAGCTGAGAAGAAGAAAAGAGGAGCAAAAGCTACAGCAGTATGTTCAGCAGCACTTAATACCCTTCTACTGGGACAGAATTCCATTATATTGTTAGAAAACGAAAGAAATAATTGTGGCCACTGATTGTTTCAGTGTAGACCGTTAATCAAGAGATCAAACAGCGTATTTGTCTATTCACTGCTCTCCTGGATTTTAACCACAGGTGTCCCCCACTCATAGTCTTTTGAGACACTTTTTTAAACAAAGTCTTGTTTAGGTAGCAGAGGAAGGCTTTATAAGAAAATGTAGTGCCACCCTCCTTCTCCCTACTTGTTCACATTACACATTTCCTTAAACTTGATCTCAGATTGTTACTCTTCCCCTATGTAATAGTTCCTGGCAAAGGAATGATTAAAAGTGCTTCTTTTATTTTGAAGAATTGTCATCTCGCATACAACTCTGTTCTAAAAGTCAAGGTCCTGTTCTTTTCATCTCATTTATGTAGTACCTGTACTGTTGAGACCATGCAGTGATTTTAAGATAGGAAGGATAGCAGAATTTGTTGTCTAAATCTGGGGGAAAAAAGTTTGCTCTTGCTTTAAATCCTGCAAGTCCAAATTGAGATGTGTAATACATCAGGGTCACTTATCTTGTATTTAATTTATCATTTTCCCCCCATTTTTAGTCACAGAAGAGAAAAGCAGATTTGGCTCCTGAGAACTCTGGAAAAAAAGACGTGAAGAAAGTGAAGTCGTGAACCTGAAAGTCAGATGCTACACTTTCTTCTCTGCAAGTATTCATTGCCAACTTTGTATCCATGGTACTCTCGCCCTGGCGCCGCGGTTTATTTGGCCAGTTTTGTATACTTTACAATGTCTTTACCTGAGATGTGTAGCTTTCTATCTTATGCATTCCAGTATTTTTGTGAACTGTATTTTGTGAGTTTCATGTCTATGGCAAAATTCACTCAGTCCTTGTTTTTTTGAAGCTTGTGCTGAAGTTTTAGCTTTTCTATGTTTTATATGCTGCTGCTTTGAAAAAAACCCCTAGATTCTATAGCTGTATTATTGTTGTTTCATATTTTAAATTTATATGGCTGTTGGAAAAATAAACAGACTTAATTATTTGAAGAGAAATATACTTCACCTTTGTTTTCCCTTCTCTCTCTCCGTTTTTTTGCATAGCTACATTTAGAGCGAACGTTGAGGTTTGTATAATTGTGCCTTCATTATCGATCTGATTTCTTTTCAGAGGAGTGCTTAGATAGGATCAGGAGCATGACAGAACAAAACCAAAATCTAATTAGACTGACATCCTTATTTGCTGTCAACATTAAATTGACATTTTTCTTGAAACGTTCAGAAGGAAAACCAGCAAATACACCTTTTATTTTCCTTCCTTGTCACTGGCTTCTGCAGGGCTTCATACATGCCTGAACACAGGGTCAAGTGTTTTTCATAACGACCTCTAGATGAAACATTTTCTCTGCCTAATAAAGTGAAGTAATCAACTGTCAGCTTCTTTAAGTAACAAACAAAATTAATTCGTCTTGTGGTTGGTAGGCTGCTCAGCTCAGCTGCCTTGTGGTAAAAGGTCTTTGTTGCTCTAATTATCTCCACTAACTTTCTGCTTTTCCCTTTGAATTCAGCATGTCAGTCAGAAGCAATGGGGATACATTATGGAGTGCTCCTTTTTAGGATTTCTATTTTAATGAAGGGATGAAAGCGTTGGGTGTATGATTTTTTCAACTTTGCAAGAGTGGCCTTTATTAAGCAGGTTCATAGTTTTTGCTCACCTCGGAGACTCTGCCTTTCCCGGATCAGTAGAACAGTGACTGTGACATCTAATGCTTTACTTTAATCTTTTGTCTCTGATCTGGTGTTTAGTATGGACCTTGCTACAGCAAGACATGCCCTCATAATGTCAAGTCTAGATTAATGCAGCATGCTTCACGTGGAACTTCCCTTGAAGACTACCTGTACATTTTATAGTGCGGTTTTCTTCCTTGAGGTGTTTGGAGATGAAAAACACTCTTTAAACTTTGTATTACATGCTTTGCATTGGCTACCTTCAGTATCTGTAAAATTCAGGACTTTTTATAAAGTTCTTGAGTCAGTACAGTGTTCTGCCATATTCTAGTCTAAAATATATTGGTATGCCTTTGTAGTTTTCTGAAATTAATCTCTGTAATGTCTGTGAGTAACTTTCAGCCTTTGCTGACAGCCTGTGTTTAAGGTTTGGGGCAAAACATGACTCAGTTGAGTGTTTTAAAAGATTAGTAATTTAAATGTGGATTGGAGCTTTCATTTGAGGACCAAATTAAGAATTACTTCACTCTGCTCTTGTTAAAAAGGATATTTATCTGTTCAGACTCATTTGTCAAGGTGAGAGCCACATCTAGTAATGATGTGGCACAGCTTACAGACAGAATGTTAGCAATGGGTGTCAGTGCATGATTTGAATGAGTGTGCAGCCCAGACGGGATAAGTCTGCTCAGAAGAGAGGGATGTCTTTTCACGTAGTGCTTTTGGTGCTGGAGTAGTTGACAATCTGGCTTTATCCTTGTGAGAAGGACATCCCGTGTAATTACAGGCTGGAAAAAGGCTGTGCAGCTACATACATATATAATCACAATTCCCTGGAGCATTGCTATTAACAGGGAGAGGAAGATGCCTTATTTACATTTGCTTTTTTGGCTGCCGTGTCACACCATCAGTTTATGCTTGAAATTATAAGAACAAGTGCAAAGGGGAGGGAAACAGGCTGGAAGAGCCAGCTGAATTTATACGGAATTACATTGCTAGGTTGAGATCTTACTCCATTGCTCATATTTATCATCAGGTGAATACTTTAATGGTCTAAGTCTTGAGATAAGTGTATTCTTGTTTGGTTTGTTGTAGATTAGCTTTGAGTTGTGTGGTTTTGTATATCTGGTTTCTCTTTGTATGGAAAGTCTTAAAGTGGTACTATCTGGGCTTGTTCTTTTTATACAGATTGCTTGGTTTGAGTTGCCACTGGAGTTACTGTTCTCTTTCCCTTCAGTGACATGATGTACTAGCCATATAGCAAAGGATCGTGCAATCACTCTTCCAGGTATTATCCTCTTGATCAGTTTCTCTGGAAGATGATAGATGTTCCCAGGAACTATCTGTTATCTCTCGTGGTTTTGAAGTTCCTAGTTAAACTGGATGTGCTGTGGAACAACAGTCCTTGAGACCACTTGTACACGATATAGTAGTTCCTCAGCACGTTGAGTCTTCCCATCCATCACATCCCACAGTGAGAACTAAAGAAAATTGCTCACAGCTGCTGGTCAGGCTTAAAGCAAAATGGATCTCTTCCTTTTTCGTTCTTCCGGTGGCAGATAGACAACCGGTATGTGCCTAGCAGTGCCTACATGATGTGTTGCTGTGACTATACCTAAGCTGAACTGAAATCAAGGAACTTTTTCATTTTTAATGACAATTTCTTTAGGTGAGGTGTATGCTGCCTGTAAGAGATTTTTAAGCAGTGTGATACAGAAGCTAGAAGTTTGCACCTTTAGGCTAAAAAACATTACATGATATAAAAATTTTGGAAAGAATGTTTCCTGTTGAGTAGACAACAGAAATTGGATTATCTCAGTGTTAGTCTTGAAGGATGTCACCTTCATCTAGGGCCTTCTACACAACAGTCAAGTTTGTTCTTTTATCCTATTCGTCTCTTTAAAATTATCCATCCTTTTGGTTTTGAGTTGTTAGTGACCATATTTCTTGTATTTAATGTCAATTTATCATAATGACATAGGGAAGGAGTGAAGTTTTCTTCCTGCTGGCTGTATTAGACCATTTTTAGATACTGTTTGCACAACTAGCATTACTATACTGAAATATTAAGTATTTTTCTTGTAGATTAGCATTGCTTGCTTGATTTAGTGTAACTGCTAGCTAGGGTTTAAAAATCTCCAGCTTTCACTCCTGGAGATCATAAGCAAGGGATACAGTATACAGGAATTAATCAGAGCCTTTCAAAGTGGAAGTAACTGGTTGTATACGTCCTGCCATGCACTGCTGTGTCAACCCAGGTTCAGTGGAGGGATTAAGAACTTCCAGTGATGACAAGTCAATGCCAAAGCTAAAATAAACGGGCTTACAGATTGAAAAAACACATACAATTGAACGATGTAGTCAGCAGAATGGATGCAGAATGATGTGGTTGCTGCAGACACTGGCACTGGTGATGTGGGAAGGGATTGATACATGCCTGGAGTTCTGGTCTGGTTACGGGAACTTGACAGTTGTTCTACTTCAGTTTATCTTGTCTGTGCACTTAGCTTCAAGCATGTATATAAATGGTGGGCCACAGTTACAATGTTTGCTATGTTCTTTTTTCTGAAGAAGCTATTGTTGGATCTTGGGTTGCATATTTTGAAATGTAATGTGCTCTTTCATTGCATTTGCATGATACCTGTCTTCTCCTAAGAGCCTTAATAGGAGTGATGTTTGCTGCATCAAAGGTGTGTCTGCATTGTGCTGTTGACAGGTAACTTCTGGACTTGTTCAAATGAAGATTTATTTCTTATTGTACATACATGAAAATAAAATTTCACTTGAGCCTGATGTCTTCTGGTTAGTTGTACTCCTGGTACAGAGGGGCCTACATGCTTTGACGCTTTTAAAAATACTTGCGTTTGTTTTTATTCCTCTTATACCCCTCATAACCTCCAGGCTATGGTAGTTGAATGTATGGGGACACTTGGGGGGCAGTTCCACATCAGCTTTCAAACTTTCTTATTCCCTGTGTTCTGATAGCAAATTCTAGCAGTGCCTGTATTTTTGTGATGGCCTTGCCTGTGTTGTCTCTTTGTACGATACGATAAAGTACATGGTGATCCTTTATTAAAGTGTATGACTGTGTTTCTTTTATTACCTCCCTCTGGTGTGTTACTAACAAAGTACTCTGAAGCTACGTCTAGAAGTTATAGAATGTCAGGGGCCAGGACTTTTGCCATTGCAGGTGTTGAACACTAGTAGACGTGCTTAGGCAGTCTGGAGAAGTGCTTGTCCTACATGAATGCTCAGTCTTACCATTCTTTCCTCAGGATGACCACTTAGGGGAGTGGAAAAAAAAAAGGCAAGACTAAAGTCTAGAAGAGCAGCGTATGCTGGCATGACTGGTAGCAATTTTTTCTGCTTCTCAATGATTTGATAGATCTTACTCTTCATGTGAAGTAGAATCATAGAACCATTTAACTTACAAAGACTTTTAAGATAGAGTACAACCAATAACCCAGCTGTACCAAGCTCTCTGCTAAATCATGTCCCTAAGCTCCAGATCTGCATGACTTAAATGCTTCCAGGGATGCCTTGACCAGGATGAAGGTGCTGAAGACAGATACGTGGATCACACTGTACCTTGTTTTCAATAGCAGACCAAAACAATTGTAGGATTCCCTACAATAACTCTAGTTGATTATTGCCAGTGAGCCCATAGGTAGTTGCTCCTTAGGTGCTCTGTGGTGGTGTAGCAGCACTGGAGTCTGCTGTTCTCAACATTTCCTTGGAAGCTGTACCTGACAGCTCTTCTGGAGAAGATGCTCTGCTTAAACATCAGAATTTGTACTGGGAGTAGTGATTCTGTCTGCAGAGCTACTGGGTAGCTGTGGAGTTTGCAATGGACTTTGGTATTCTCATGTGATAATCCTTCTCCTTGAATGACCTCAGTGTCTGTGGGAAGGGCAGGCTATAGATACTGTTTTTCAGGGAATGAGCATTTTTATTTCTAGATGGCAGTTTCTTGCTATAACACAATGGTCTGAAAAATCATCTTCCTTTACTCTCTCGTTGTTAATTAGGTGGACCTTGCTGAAGGCCACAAAATCTTAAATAGCACTCTGCGGTTTGGTAAACGGCATTCATTATGTGTCTCCTCTGCCTTAACAAGTGGATGTTCCTCAGGAGACCACTTTCCAGGGAGAGTTTAGAATCTTTGAAGAAAATTTAGCATTTTCTTCAAACACCCTTGTGGATTCCCAGATACTTTTCACATCTTTATTTTTTCAGTGGTCTTGTGGGCTTTTTTTTGGTCAGTTTTTGCCTTTTATTTTGCCATTTCTGCTTAGGAAAAGGAAAAATAAGGAGTGTATTGACTACTGAGTATTTCAGTCACAACAACCTCCAGCAGCACTACAGGCTTGGCAAAGAGTGACTGGAGAGCTGCCTGGCAGAAAAGGACCTAGGGGTGTTGGTTGACAGCTGGCCGAACAGGAACCAGCAGTGTGCCCAGTTGGCCAAGAGGATCAACAGCATCAGGGCTTGCATCATGAACAGTGTAACCAGCAGGAGGAAAGAGGTGATGGTGCCCCTGTACTCTGCACTCGTGTGACCACACCTTGAGTACTGGGTCCAGTTTTGGGCACCACAGTATCAGAAGATCATTGAGGTGCTGGAGTGGAGCCAGAGAAGGACAACAAGACTAGGGAGAGAGCTAGCTAACAGGCCCTGTGAGATGCAGCTGAGGGAACTGGGCTTTTTTAGTCTAGAGAAGAGGAGGCTGAGAGGAGACCTTACTGCCCTCTACAACTGTCTATGAGGAGGTTATAGTGAGGCTGGTGTGGTCTTTTCTCCCAAATTACTAATGATAGGATGAGGGGAAATGGCCTCAAGTTGCATCAGGGGAGGTTTAGATTAAGCATTAAGAAGCAGCTCTTTACTGATATGGTGGTTGGGCACTGGAACAGGCTGCCCAGGGAGGTAGTGGAGTCACCATCCCTGGAGGTGTTTAAAAAGCAAGTAGCTCTAGCACTTGAGGCCGTAGTCTAGGGACTGGAGATATGTTGGGATGAGGGCTGAACTTGGTGATCCTGGAGGTCCTTTCCAGACATGAGGATTCTATGATTCTATGAAATGTTCCCTAAGGATGGGAACCCCAAGACTTCACACTAGCTGAGATTTTTGTGTCGACAATACCGGTGTTGCACACTGGTGGCTTATGAAACTTGTACAGGATTCCAGGGATATATCCACAGTGTTAGCAGGCAGCCCTCACTTCTCTATGAACATAATGCAGCATTTGGCTCACGTAGTAACTTGCAATTTAGGGATCTTGAAGAAATTGGCTGTTAGAAATGTTAATCATCATTCACTTTGAGGAGCAGGCTATAAAATCTCATCTCCTAGTGAAGTCAGCAGTACAGTAAATAGCCATATCGATAAACCATAACCTTCCTCCTCGTGTTTTTATGTGTCAATAATTGTTTCCTTTATCTACGTATGGATAGAATGTTCACAACTCTGCTAATTACTTTTTCTTTGCCACTTGAAATATATTTTCATTGAACAGTGCCTTTTAAAATGAACTCTCACTCCTTGGCAGTAGACATGATAACAGCACAGAAAATAGAAGTTAATTTTCAGCTTTTTATTTTTTAAATTATTTATGTCAGCTCTTTTTTATTCTTGAGCTCTCTGTTATTGAGTCCTAGTTACTACTCAGTCAAAATATCTGACTGCAAGTAAAATGCTTTTGTTCTCTTCTGGAGAGAATAGCTGCTCATTAGATATTTCAAGGCATGTTTTGTAGACAAACACTTTCCTGGCTGATTACTTTAATATCAGCTAATTGGGGGTCAGACTCTCACAGCACTGGTAACTGTATTATCACCATTGATTCAGGGGTGTGAAACTAGAACACTGATCACCATCAACGAACTATTGGCTGACAACTGGTTGAACAGGAGCCAGCAGGGTGCCCGAATGGCACAAAAGGCCAGTGTCGTCCTGGCTTGTACCAGGAATCTTGTGGCCAGCAGGACTAGGGTTGTAATTCAACCCCTGTATTGGGCACTAGTGAGGCTTCCCCTTGAGTACTGGGTTCAGTTCTGGGCCCCTTGCTTGAAGAAAGAGATTGACAGGCTAGAGCAGGCCCAGAGGAGCAATGAGACTGGGGAAGGGACTGGAGGGAAAGTCTGATGAGGAGAGGCTGGAGAAGAGTAGACTCAGGAGGGACCTTCTCCCTCTCTCCAACTCCCTGAACAGAGATTGTAGTCAGCTGGAGGCTGGGCTCTTCTCCCAGGCAGCTAAAGACAGGACAAGAGGGTAGAGCCTGAAGCTGCTGGAGGAGGGTTAGGTTTGGTGTTAGGAAGTCCTTCCTCATGGAAAGGGTGATCAGACCCTGGGATGGACTGCCCAGGACAGTGGTGGAGTCCCCATCCCTGGAGGTGTTTAAGGACCCTGGTGTGGCCAGTGTGGTGGCATTAGGTCATGGGCTGGACTGGATGAGCTCAGAGGTCTTTTCCAGCCTCAATAATTCTGTGACTCTGTTTAGGTAATGCCCCTGAATCTGTTAGGTATTTCTAGTTATGTTTTTCTGGGTATTTGTGTTTGGCCTCAAAGACTGTTTGAGCTGGGTCTGGCGTAATCTCTCCCTGCTCTGCACTCTCCCCTCTGCTCATCTCCCCTCTCTCACTCGCTCCTCTCAGAAAACTTCTACATGGTGTGGCTTGTACCTGCACCATTTCTGCTCAGAGTGGCAGGAGGGAAGCCCTTTGGGCAGTCCTGTAATTCTTGAGGTAGCTTGTGCCTGGTCCTGGAGCTCAACAAGGCCATTCGTGGGCTTGGAAATCTTGAGTGCTCCATAGGGTTTGAAATACATGGGTTTGTTGTTTGATTCAGTACCTTGTACCAGGACACAGAGGACACTGTTGCTTGTCTGGACTCCCCTTTGTGCATGCTTCTGGCTGGAGGTTCTAGACTCTCCTCACAAACACACTTCCTGTGTGGAGTATGTGTGATCTCGGGACACCAAGTTGGGCCAGTCCTGGAGCCTCATACCAAGCCGTGCTGGATGTGCTTGCAAGGCTGGAAAACTGAGAAGCTGCAAGTTAATACAGTTATCTGCTTGAACTATGGGTTGGTGTTTGGATAGAAGGGTGGCCGAGTCCTTGTAAGGGAGCAGGAAGCAGTGGAGGTGTGTGTGATGCACTTAACAGAAACGTGGCTTTTGGTTGAGAGAAGGCCTTTGTGTCTAAAACTTGAATTTCAAGTCCTGCAGACCAGTTGCTGTAATGGATTTTTTCAAGAGAAGTGTCCTTGTAAATGTGTCCAAATTCACAGGCCGGGTGTCTGGGTGCAATTCCCTCACAGCAGTTCTGATGTTTGAAGTGCAGAGGGGAAAAAGGCTGAATCCTGGAAACAACTGCCCATGCTAGGTTGGTGCAAGAGCTGGGCTGGGAAACTCTGCAATTGCCTGGAGATTGATGGTTAAATCTATCTGTTTGTAAAGTGTCTACCTGGAGCCCAGATCAGGGATATCACTAGGATGCTCCCTAACCTGGTGAGATCAGATGACTGTTGCCCACTGCTAATCTTCCAGATGGGTGGGGAGGAAGCTCTGTTCCATGGCCTGAGGGGAATGAAGAGGGACTACAGGGCCTTGGGATGTTTGGTAAAAGAGTCTGGGGCACAAATTGTGTTTTCTTCACTACTTCCATTTTGGAGTGAGGACACGGGCTGGAATAGAAGGACTCAGTCCATTAATACCTGGCCACGAGACTGGTGTTACTGGCTGGGCTTTGGGTTCTTTAATAATAACTGGTTCTGTAAGACACCAGATCTTACAGGTCCACATGGGAGAGGTTTATCCCAG
>VZRI01008335.1:38259-67362 GCA_013397515.1 Upupa epops
GCATGATCTAGATGTCAGATGTTTAGGTTTACTTGGTTGGTTTTAGGTTGGACTGGATGATCTTTAAGGTCTTTTCCAGCCTCATCATTACTGTGATACTGTGATATGCTGAGCAGCCCTGAGCCGGTGTGCAAGAGCTGTGTGGGCATTTACTCACATGCATTGAGACCACCACAGGATGGTAGAGGTTGGAAAGGACCTCTGGAGATCATCTAGTCCTACCTTCCTGCTAGAGCAGGTGCTCCTAGAGCAGATCTCAGAGGAACATGTCTGTATGGATTTGGAATGTCTCTAGAGCTGGAAACTTCACAACTTCTTTGTGAATCCTCGGCCAGGGCCCCAATACCCTAATTGTAAAAATATTTCCTTATGTTCAAACTGAACCTTCAGTTGCTCCTTAGCAATAGGGGCTTCTGCACAACAAAACTCCAACACAGTGCTGCAGGATTTTGTTTCAGTCACTTACTGTTAAAATTCCCTGTTGGAATTTGAAATAAATAAGCGTTATTTTATAGCTTCTGTCTTACGGTCTGTGTCGCCGGAATCATTTATTTACGCTATGAAGTGATTTTAACTCCTGTTGAAGTTCACCTTTCTGTGATGTAAGAGGTACAAGAAATTCCTTCCACTTCAACATCAGCCCTGGAGACTCCACATTTTACTTTACATATTCAAAATTAAGTTAAATTTTAGCTTGTGGTGCTGCTCGCTGATAATCAGCTGCCCCTCTGTGCGCTGCATCTTGCCGTTCTATTGGGACAAAGATTTTTCTGGAAAAATCAATTCCAACAAATGCAGTTGTTGCCTTCTTATTAGGTTACGGTAGTCGATGGAAATTAATGTTTTGAATTTATGTCATCAGTCAATAGGTGCAGTTATTGATTGGGGGTGTCTGCGGGAATAAGGACGTTTTTGTCTTTGTTTTTACAGCATGGAAACACATCAGAGCTAATTGAGTTGCAGGTTCTGTCGAGGCGAGCCCAAGGTGGAATCAGAAATTTATTTCTTGCGTGCTGATAGGATTTTCTTAAAGCACTGCCAGCTGGGTGGGTGTCCCAGCTTAGAAGTTTATTTAGAAACCTGGGGTGAAAGAGTTTGTTTCTGATTACAGTGCCTGATGCTCATCTGATCTCCCGTGGGCCTGGTTGGCAAGCGGAGTTACCTTGTGCACGACTCTTTGGTGTGGGTTTGTACTTTTGTGAAGGTGTGCTCAGGGACGGGTGGAGCTGTGGCCACTCTGTCCTGACTTAGTAGTTCAGGACTAGTTTCTGGCTCTTGCTCACCCCATGGACACTGATACCTTGACTTGGTGTTGTTGAAAGAGGTGATGGTTTTCACAGTCCCTTATAATGCTGCAGTTGTGAGACTGGGCAAGTCAGGTAGCAATGGAGACTGTTTAAGTATTTCTCTCACTCTGAAGTGCAGCTCCTTTTCCGCTGATGCCATTGGGAAAGGAGCGGGTGGGATTCATCAGAAGCATGAAAATTTTTCTTCGGTGGTGTGTCCAGCTCTGGAGCCTGCATTACAGGAAGGACAGGGTCCTGATGGAGCAGGTCCAGAGGAGGCCAGGAAAATGATCAGGGGGCTGGAGCCCCTCTGCTAAGAGGACAGGCTGAGGGAGCTGGGGCTGTTCAGCCTGGAGGAAAGAAGGCTCTAGGGGAGACCTGATAGTGACCTTACAGTACCTGAAGGGGCCTGTAAGAAAGCTGCAGAGGGACTGTTTATGAAGGTCTGGAGCGATAGGATGAGGGGCAATTGTTTCACATTAGAGAAGGGCAGATTGGGTCCTTTGTGGGGGGTGGGGCGCGGGTTGAACACTGGAACAGGTTGTCCAGGGAGGCAGTTGAGGCCCTGTACCTATTCCAGTTGAGGCTGGACAAGCCTGTGGGCAACCTGATCTAGTTGATGATGTCCCTACTCACTGCAGGGGGATTGGAGTAGATGACCTTTGGAGGTTACTTCCAGCTGGATGATTCCTTGATTCTGTTTATATAGCAGTTAGAGCACTGAAATCCCATTTCAGACCCAGTTAAGAACCCCCAAGCACAGGCCATTCTATGATTTAATGACCCTCCTGTGCCAATGGGAGAGGATGGCTCTTTCTTTTCATGGATCCTTACAAATTTTAGCTTGATGGGTGAGTAAGAAATCAGCTCAAATCAACTGAAATTGAGAACACAATTGCAAAAATAATTTATTATAATTTAGGATCCTAAAAGTACCAAGTGACATGCTGCTTGAGCTTGTTCTCTTCTGATACTCATTTTATTTAAAAAATAGAGATGATTTGAATTGGAAAGACAGATGCAGTGGTTTTATGAGGAGATGGAATCTCTGGCAGGAGTAGAACACAGACATAAGTGTAGTTGCTGTGAGGTGGTCTGTGGTGTTCTGTACATAGGTATTTTTTTTGTATTTTTCTGCTGTAGAGCTACCTGCAACCCTAATGGTCTTCATGTAGTGACAACTGGTTAGCTCCTACCTCAAGTACTGGGGGCAGTTCTGGGCCCCTTGCTTCAAGAAAGAGATTGAGGTTCTGGAGTGGGTCCAGAGGAGCAATGAGGCTGGGGAAGGGACTGCAAGGCAAGTCTGATGAGGGGAGGCTGAGGGAGCTGGAGGTGTTTAGCCTGGAGGAGACACCTTTCCTCACAGAAAGGGTGATCAAACTCTGGAATGGACTGCCCAGGTCAACAGTGGAGTCCCCATGCCTGGAGGTGCTGGAGGACAGCCTGGTTGTGGCCCTTAGTGCCCTGACCTGGTTGATGTAATGATGTCAGGTCATGGGCTGGGCTGGATGAGTTCAGAGAGCTTTTCCAGTCTCAATAATTCTGTGAGTCTGTGATTGCCAGGGTTGCTTTGTATTTAACAATGTTATGTCTTCTTCTCTGGTAATGTGTTCTACATGTGTCTGCTGAGGACTCTCTGGAGTCAGACGTTGCCTAAAATGGGGTGTTGGTAACTATTTTTGTACTGACCCCCCATAGCTGTATATCAGATGCTTTGCTGTGTGTTGTCCGCTCTTTCTCTTTTACCATCTGCAAAGCCCTAGAGGCATTTGTGAGTCTTTGGTCTGAAGTTAGGAGTGACTGAGGAGTCCTAGAGGTAGAGGCACAAAGCAGGGATTATGGGCAATGAATAACCATAACCAGGTACATGATGGAACCAAGTGGCAGTAGGTGGAATATAAACATTAATTGGTAAATAGCATCTTTAGGACAAGAGGAAACAGCCTCAAATTGTGCTAGGAGTGGTTTAGATTTGTCATTGGAAAATCTTCTCTGACAGAGTGGTCAGGGGTTGGAACAGGCTGCTCAGGGTGGATGTGGAGTTGCTGTCCCTGGAGGGATTAAAAAAATGAGTAGATGTGACTGTAGGGAGAAGGTTGTAGTGGGCAGGGAGTGGTTTGTGTTGACCATTGGCTTGGATGATCTTGTAGGTCTGTTCCAACCTTAATGGTTCTGTGATTCTATGATCTTCTGCATGGCTGTTTTCTGAGATACAAAACTCTTTCGCCAGTGGTGTGTGGTAGAATGCAGATCCATCCGATCTGCTCAGTACTTACCTTTGGCACTCTTTGTACGTGCCTGTTGAACATTACGTGTAGGCTGACAGTCTCAGCACTAGGACTGTGTTATCGATGACATACCTGGGCCTTCTGTGTCATTTTGGATGGAAGAAGGTGCCTACAGCCCAAGATCTACAGCATGGTCAGCTTCACTTACATGTATGTAACTTATTTATTTTTGATTTAAAGAGTTTGAGACACTAACTTGTGGGTTGCTATAATAATTATTGTTCTCCTTGGGAATTAGCTATAATAATCAAAGTTGAGAAGATACTGTATTTTTACTGTTCTCATGGAATTTTTGTCATTTTAAGAAACGGAGTTAAAACCCAAGGAGAGGAGCTGACTGGGGACATAATGCTCAACTGGAGGCAGAGTCCAGCTGGCAGGAAACCTTTTAAAACAGCAGTTAAAATAAGACGGTCAGTTTTGTCAGCAGGGGACCTTGTTGCTTTTGGAGATCAGAGAATTCACATCCATTACAGCAACAGTACTGTTCTGGTTTGAAAATGACCAAATTTACAAATATTAGTTGTGGTGCTTTTATGCCAAAAAAGCATTTCATTTTGAAGCTGGAGGCAGCTGTATGGGAACAGGTCCCTCAAAGCTTGCCCAACGTTTGACCTGCCAGAGCAAACTCAGAGGTACCTCTAAACTTTGCCCGATTTCTCAAATGGAAAAAGGAAGACAATATTCTCATCCAGTTTACTAGTCACCTCATAGTCATCAGGAGAAAAATATCACCCTTAACTTTTCTTGTCCATTTGAGTTGGGTTTTTCCCTGTCAAGAGCAGAAATGTTGGGAAGATGAAGAAGCAGTGTTTGTCAAGGGCCTTCATGGTGGTTTCCTGGCTGCCTTTGCATGGTCTGAGTTATATGAAGTTATATGAAGGAGCTAATAGTGTATGTTTATGCCTGCTCAGCTCTTTGATACCTATGCTTTTGCAGAATCTTCTCTGCCAACCCACAGAAACTGAAATCTTGAACCCACAGTGCAAATCTGAGCCTTTTTCAATGTCAGACAAGAGCTGCTCCTCGTGTTCCTGGTACTGGGGCTGCGAAATTCCTGCTTCTCAGCAGTAAGGACTGGCAATCATTCATCAGAATGGACTAAAAATCAATATTTTGGAATTAAAATGATTCTCAAAACCCAAGCCCTGCCCTGGGGCAGCCCTTGGCTGCTGTGGCAGGTCCTTATTAGTCTGCAGCTGCCCGTGGCAGTTTCATGCACTTTCCTGCCACCAGAGCTACATTTAACTGACTTGAGAGTATGGAGCTGACCTCCACAGTGAACCCAAGGCTTAATTTGACTTATGATGACTCAGTACAGCCTACATGGCCTGAGTTCAGTGGTTGTGGACTTGCACTGGGTTCTCCAGAAGTGAACCTACAGACACCAACACTAGATGGAACTTTCTGTTCCTTCTGCTAGTTCCTATGATCAAATCAGCAGAATTTCTCTGGGGGTGGTTGTAGAGAATGAAGGTTGTTGTATCTAGGTGTTAGCTCAAGATTGATATAGATGGTAGCTCCTTTTCCAAATGCAAGGTCTCATGTACACTAGGGTTGTATAAAACCCCCTCAAAAAGGCAGAGAACATCTGTGTTCCCATGTGATAGACATCTACAGACAAGACAATGGTAAGACACTCACAAAGGGTGTAATTACAACTTACTGGGGTGCTTGCAGGGTCTCTGGGTGTGGAATCTTTGTGCCCAGGTGAGGCTGGGGGGCATTGAATGCCATGTAGCTCTGAGAACTGGGACACTACCCTACATTTCTAGTTCTCCTCTGTGTGCATCATAAGCTCTTTCCTTTGCAACCTGCCTGCTCCTTCTCTCCTCTGGTAAGGTCTGTGCATGCTGTGTGTTCCCTTTAGGGTTGGAATAGATACTTGTCTCTGTTAAGGTAGTGCTGAACGAAGTGAGCTCTTGTCTCGGCAGGGTCTCTGGATGCTGCTGCAATATTGATAAAAGCCTTGTAATAAGATCCAGGTTGTCAGTTCTGCCCAATTCATGGCCATTCTGAGCAGTTCATAGCATCGGGGCCTCAGCTAGGTATAAAAATAAGTAATTGGTTTGCTTCCTGTTGAATAAATGATAAGCTGGTGGAATGATTAATGAATAAGAAATTACCGGTGTCACTGGGGTGCCAACGGCAACCACCATTCCCTTTGCAAATTTTTTTCCAGTTGGGTTTTTACCATTGGCAATTAAGAGTTTCACCAATTATAACAGAACCACCCCACAAATAAGTCATTATTTTTTTTTATTCATGTCAGTTAAAGAAATCTGCTCTGAAGTGCTGAGAAGTGACACTGCCAGAAGAAACACGGCAGCAAATCATGGGGAAATTGCAGATGTGTTTTATACCTCCTCTGAAAATCAAAAGGTCTCATAAATACAGTCTGTAAAAATGTCTGTGGAAGAGTTAACATAACTGTACAAGCAATAAGCCTGACCTTTCACTGTAATTTATTTTAGACTTGCTCAATCCTTTTTTATTAAAACTAGCACATCTGAAGCAGAATTAAATCCTATTATAGCGACTCTGCGATTGGATCAATTTCTCTCTGCCATGGCACACTTTATTAAAAATTGCTTTGTTTCATACAGGCTAATGCAATCAGGGAAGTAAATAAGGGTTTGTGCTCTGTGGTGAAGAAAGAAGCGTGTGGTTCCTGTCATTGATAGCTCCGTAAATCACCGTAAGGCACAGTCAAGCTGCAGCCCTACAGAAGTGAGTTTATGATTTCCTCTGTGCTGGTGAGACACAGGTCCTCGTTCTGTCCTAGCCTGTACTGGTTCAGGAACAGGGTTGTATAGGAACACCTGCACTTCAGCTTTGTGTCTTGCTGGCAAAAGTATTCCTATGATCTAAATGCCAAACCCATAGAAAATTCAATGGTAGGACAAGGGGCAGCTGGTGGCAGTTGGAACAGAGAAGGTTCCACGTAAAGATGAGAAGAGACTTCTCCATGGTGAGGGTGACAGAGCACTGGAAGGGGCTGCTGGGGGAGGTTGTGGAGTCTCCTGCTCTGAAGACATTTAAAACCTACCTGGACATGCTCCTTTGTGACTGTAACTAGGTGATCCTGCTGTGGCAGGGGGATTGGACTGGATGATCTTTCAAGGTCCCTTCCAATCCCTGACATTCTGTGATTCTGTGAAAAGTTATTTATGTCAGATGGAGAGCCTGCAAATTAAATTTGTCTCACTACTCTTACCATACATTTCAGCCTCACAAAACCAAAGGAGTCCCTCAGTCAGGCTTAAATAGCACAGGGGGTCTTGTCTCAGTTACTTTGTTTGAGGTTGTTCTCATAGGCTGGAACCTAAGCAGAACCTATTAACAGAATCATAGAGTCATATGGTTGGAAGGGACCTCCAAAGGTCATATGGTCCAACCCCCCTACAACAAGCAGGGCCATTGCTCTCCAGAGCAGATTGCCCAGAGCCCCATCCAGCCTGACCTTGAAAGACTCCAGGGATGGGACCTCCTCTAGACAACCTGTTTCAGGGATCCCCCACCCTCAGATTAAAGAATTTTTCCCTTCTGTCCAGCCTCGATCTGACCTTTTCCAGCTTCAAACCATGACTGCTTGTCCTGTCGATCCCTGCTTTTGTGAACAGTCTTCCCCAGCCTTCTGAGAGCCCCTTTCAGGGACTGGAAGGGGAACGAATCTGGGGTGGATGAGAAGGTTTGGTTTTGATCTGGCAATGTTGATTCTTGCACCAGCACTAGTGCTGCAGGACCCCGGTGGCAGTGCCAGCTCTGCACTGATGCAGAATGAGCTGCAGAGTGGCGCCTGCTCTAAACATCCTCAGAGCTGGCGTTTTCCTGATCTGCTTGGCTCCTGGACTCTTCACTGTTCTGTGAAAGAAAAAGAATTATGCTACAGAACGAACTGTAAGGCAGTGCAGCTTTCCTGTGACTGGAAATTGTGTGGGTAAGAGGGAAAGAGCCCCAGTGCATCTGCGTTTAGAGAGACTCACTGAAAACTAAACATAGGTCTGAAGCACTTTGCATAACACAAGATACAGACCTGCCCTAACTGAAGATTCATGTCTCTTTTCTATAGGGCTTGTGTGGCTACATGACTGTAGGCCCATCAGCTCCCTGCAATACAAAGGTCCATATTCAAGTGTCCCTCTTAATGCTGTGGATGCATTGAGGAGGAATCTGCTGGGCTGGTCACATCCGTAACAGGTTTGCAGTTCTGTCATGCACCTGTGCTGAGCACAGCATGTCTGAGACGTGGGCAGTGGCCTGCATCAGCACTGATGTGGCCAGCAGGACCAAGGAGGTAATCCTGCCCTTATGCTTAGCCCTGGTGAGGCTGCACCATGAGTACTCAGGGCAGTTTTGGACACTGCAGCATAGAAAGGACGTGGAGGTGCTGGAGCAGGGGCAGAGAAGGACAACTGGGCTGGTTAGGGGTCTGGAGAACAGGTTTGATGAGGAGAGGCTGAGGGAGCTGGGGGGATTTAGCCTGGAGGAGGCTGAGGGGAGAACTTACTGCTCTCTATGACTACCTGAAGGGAGGTTGGAGTTAGGTGGGGTTGGCCTCTTCTCCCTAGGGACTAGTGATAGGACAAGAGGAAATGGGGTCAGATTGTGCCAGGGGAGGTTCAGATTGGATCTTGGGAAAAACTTCTTCCCAGCAAGAGTGGGGAGGCCTTGGAACAGGCTGCCCAGGGAGGAGGTGGAGGCACTGTCCCTGGAGAGGTTTAACAAACTGGCAGACATGGTGTCTCTGGAGATGGGTTAGTGGTTGGGTGCATTAGGGTGGGTGGTTGGACTTGATGACCTTGCTGGTCTTTTCCAACCTTGATGATGATTCTGTGACTCTTAGTAGCCAAAAAAATTGAATTTTGGTTGTTTTATATCCATTCAGATGGCTGGTGAGGCAATGAATGCAGTTCTGTAGAGCTGCATTGAGCCTCCTGTCAGACCAACGACTCTCCTAAAGCTCTTGTTCTCCTCCAGGCTACTTATTCACAACCATCTGACATTATTTCTGCGGATGTTTGGCTTCCTTCCTCTCCTCCCACTGTCTCACCAGCTGGTCTTTGTTTCTGCCTCCTACATAGTCCAGAGCAAAATCACCAGCTACCACCAGTGGAGCCTCCTATTTAGTGTTTCTGCTCCCTGAGCTGATTGAGATTCACCTGTGGCCACTGTCCTGCCCGTTGCCTTAGTGGAGCCTGTTTTTCCTGCGGACTCTTGGCTCTAGAAGCCAACAGTTACTGTAGTGCCACAGTATTTGCTGCCCTTGTGTGCATTTGTACTTAGTTGGTTTTCCCCCAATTTCTTGCCGTTCAGAGTTAGGTTGGATTGCAACAAGGGGATCTAGAGGGAGCCAGGTACTTTTTTTGCAGATACAAAGCCTGTCCAGTGCATTCTAACTGACCAGGCACTACAGGGATTTGGAGTATTTACTGCTTCTCTTTAATGAGCTGTTTACAGTTTCAGGCTGCCTCAGAAGCCCTGCTTGGTGTATTTCCAAGCTCATGACAGGTTTACAGTGAAGAGTAAGAACAGCCACACTTTACATGTACAGGTTAATGCCCGCAAATCAGCTGCTATAAATTGCTATGGGTGGGTAGCCAGGGCAAGAGCCTTTTCTCCATCTGCCCTTTGCCGGATCATGCCATAAGGGCTGTATAAATCAAACATCCGAGTTCATTTTTCTCCTCCCTCTACTCACTGCAGGCAAAGTACAACAGTACCTTCCCCTCTCCCATGGTGTGAGCTTAGACTGGGGAAGAGGTATGGCCAGAGCTATCTTGAAAGGACGTACTTGGTAGGTGATGGTGATACGAACAACTTCAGAGCAGCTCGTGGTTCTTTGTGGATCGTATCAGTTAGATTTGTGACGTCCTAAAGCTGAGCTGGGGACATGCAGCTCTCAGCCTTCCTTGCTTGGTGTCTTCCCTTCCCCATAGAGCACTGCATTCACAAAACTACAGAATCACTGAGGCTCGAAAAGCCCTCTGAGCTCATCCAGCCCAGTCTTGACCTAACATTACCACATCAGCCTAAGGGCCACAGCCATTCTGCTGACTCCACCACTGCCCTGGGCAGTACATTCCAGGGTCTGACTACCCTTTCAGTGAGGATGGNGCCAGTCTGCTGACTCCACCACTGCCCTGGGCAGTCCATTCCAGGGTCTGACTACCCTTTCAGTGAGGATGGTTTTCCCGACATCCAACCTAACCCTCCCCTGGCTCATCTTCAGGCCCTGCCCTCTCATCCTGTCTCGAGCTAGCTGCCTGGGAGAAGAACCTGACCCCCACCTGACTACAACCTCCCTTCAGGGAGCTGTAGAGAGGGATAAAGTTCCCCCCCGAGTCTTCTCTTCTCTGGGCTAAACACCCCCAGCTCCCTCAGCCTCTGAGTGTGACTGGTGCTAAGATCTTGACAAAAGCCTCAGAACATCCCTTAAGAGCGGATGTCTTCTCCCTAAGACAAAACCGCTCAATTTCTGGCCTTAAAGACAGTTTTCCAGTTTGGAAGATCTCAAGTCGCCTTCTGCCTTTCATGGTCAGTGTGTTATCTCACAGGAGGAAAAACAATTGAATGTGCAGGTCAGGTATTGAATGAGGCCTCTGGGCAGCGTTACTGGCCATGTGGGACTCCATAAAGGAGAAATGGCTTCTTGCTTGTTTCCCTCTGCCCACCGCTGACCTTTCCAGGTGCAGGGAGTTTCTTCTGGTGCATCTGGAAAAGCTCCAAAGATGCAGTGTCCTTGGCTTTGGGACTGTGCCTATTTCTTCAGAGGAACCAGAGTGTCTGCAAAAAGGAGAGACTTTTAGAGGAGAACAGCCCATTCACCACTGAATCACATCTTGGTTTAATGGGTGCTGTAAATGCTGCCTGGAACGCTCACTTAAAACAAATTTAATTCCAGTGACAAATAATGAGCTGATAAGCCCTGACACCATGAAATCCTCTGTTTTATCACTGAACAACTGCATCCCAGCCAGCTCAAGAGTGGACTTCCCTTTACAGAGAGGGATATACGGGGGTTTGCTGCTCGCTGTGCTCACCCAGCCCTTGGCCTCACTACTACCTTCAGTAGAGTTACTTGGAGTGAAGTCACAAGCACAAACCTCATTTCACATGAGCAATTGAGCAACCACTAGATGTTAAAAATTTCTCAGTCCCTACCCCCATATGGAAGCAGAACCAGTGACCCAGAGGTGCAATTTGCTGCTGCAATCCTCTGGAGCCTGCAGAGCATTTGGGCTGACCCTGGAGAGTGCTTTCCCTGTACCCCAAAGCAAATTAAGCTGTCACTGAGATTCACTCTGTTTGGCTCAGAAGGAAACAGAGTTTTCAAACACAGACTGATTGTGGGACTAATTTGAGACTGATTTTACATTCCAAAGATGTTTTGTTATCTCTTTGGTTCTGCTTTGCTCTGCGAAGAGTCAAATGGTTTCTTCTGATCCAAGAGACCCTTACATGAGTAAAACTGTGGACAGCAGCAATTCCCTCTGGTAATGTAGGAGCCTTTATCTTCCAGTAGGCAGTTCTTTTTGTCTCCTTTTGGATGTGGAGTACACAGGCAACAGTTTTGCCTGTAAATGCTACAAATGCCTTCACATTTGTGAAGTCTCTGGTCATTATGCCGGGAGATGGACCCAACTCTCACCTGCAGCACTGTGAGCTTTGCAACTCTTCCACAATCTTTTGTCTCCTTTCAGGTCAAGGAACACTTGCAAAGGAAGATAAAGTGCAGAAGTCTTTTTACTCCGTCAGAATGCCTGTTTACAGATGTCTTTTGCACTGCTGGCATTCCAGAAAGGTAAAGATAGACACATTGGCTTATTAAATCAGTAGATTTAGTCTTGTAGTGCTAAGACTACACAAATGATCTGCTAGGACATGTTGTCTGTGTCTGAGGAACCTGATATTGTGAGCACAGTCCGGTTTCTGTATGTTTTTCCAAGTGGAATACTAGCAGCTCACTGCAAAGGGAGCCCATCATCTGGTGTCTCTGGGCAGTAAAGGATAGAGAAACTGTCAGTGTTCCTGTAGTTAATATCCAATGCCTCTGATCATGTGCATAAAAATAATTAGTGAAATAAATACTTAGGTGTTGATGTTCTGGCAGAAGATAGCTGAGGAAATTAGCTGCATGTGAAAGGACAGTTTGAGAGCATCCACAGGGATAATCAGTGCCAAATCCACCGTTACCATTGATTTAGGCATAATGAGTTTGGATGAAGACAAAAGACTGTCATCAAAAATAATAAATTGAAGCATAGCAGCTAATTCAACAGGCAGCAGCTTCCATCAGAGATGTCTGAGGAAGGGGTCTCGGTTCTCCTGCACTGATGATGTGATGTAATGTGCTGCCTCTGGATGGCTTGCAACTCCATTGGGCACAGACACTGTGCTACAGCAAATTTCTCCTGACTCTTCCAGGACAGCATTAACCAACTTGTTTGTTTTGTTGTATTTGGAGAGTGCTGCACTGAGCAGCCTTTCTCATCTGCTACTATGTTAGGGACTTGATGTGTTGCCTTCACAACTCACTTAAAACTAGTATCAAAACCAGCCTTAAAAGTCTCATATAGCCACTGCCAGTCTTGAGCTTTTCTAGCTGGATCAGAACCTCAGGTTCTTGGTATTGGCAGATGATTTGAAGTGTTTTCCCTTTACCTGATGGGCCAGCCTTGCATTGAACTCTGTTTCCCACTTGCTCTGCTGCTTGTCTTCTGTATAGTGAACTGTTCTAATTCTCCAAAGAATGTGTGGGGCAGGTCCAGGCTCAGAGATGGGGTGTGTTACAGACTCAGCTGCAGAAAGATCACTGACTTTGCTCTATTTCATGCTGTAGCAGCTTATAGCAGAGATATCCAGTTATAATGTTGACATTAGCCACAGCTGGTTATCCCACTCATGTTTAGCTTGTCTGTTAAGCATCTAGTTTGGTGACCACCCCCCACCCCCCCCCCAGCTGCCTCTGTAGGGTCCAAGCAACCTTACCACTGGTAAACCAGCACCTGTTCTTTTATTTTTGGAGTGGGGATGGTAGAATAACCTCAATCTCCAAATAAAGCATTAGGAGGACTGATACCTTTGTTTTTCGGGAGCCACGATGCACTGAGGAGAGTTCAGGGAACAGTATGGGGACCAAAGCAAAGCAGTGACAGCTTTATACAACTTGGATATTTGTAGGGAAGGAAGGACATGAGAGGACTGAAAAAGAATTTGCCAATCAGAGGGAAGAAGCAGCTAAAACCAAAATGTTTCAAGGTGAATGTGCTTAGTCTGGAGAAGAGAGGAGACCTTATTGCTCTTTACAGCTACCTGAAAGAAGGTTGTAGAGAAGTGTGGGTTGGTCTCTTCTCTCAAGTCACTGTGTGAAAGAACAAGTGGCAACAGCCTCAAGTTGTGCCAGGGGAGGGTTAGGCTTCTTCCCTGACAAAGTGATCAGGGGTTGGAACAGGTTGCCCAGGGAGGAGGTGGAGTCGGACTCCCTGGAAGGGTTAAAAAACTGAGCTGATGTGGCCTTGAGGGACAGAATTTAGTGGGCAGGGTGGGGTTGGGTTGACTGGGTGGTCTTGGAGGTCTCTTCCAATTTGAACGATTCTGCCGTCCTGTGTTCTGCTCTGACCATTTTCACTCTGCTTGCAGCTGCAGCTTTACCTGAATTTCCCAGAATTTGTCACGTTTTTCCGCAATGAGTGGCTGACTTTGCACCAGACAGCAAACTCGCTGTGTTCTGCTGAGCCGCATCAGCTTTTCCTGGTTGGAGACCTGCCCTTGAGCACAGTGTTGCCAGACGCATAGGGGCATCTGGAATATGGGTAAACAAGGATGGAAAGTGGTCAGAGGTTGTGAGAGCAGTGTCCAACTGGACAGCCTTGGCTCTCCAGACAGTCCAGCTCTCTGTAAGTAGCTTCCACCCTTTCTACTGAGGTTATTTCTTCACATAATAGAAGGTCACCATTTGCTTTCTGGCAGATCAGCAGAACAGCTTCCAGGCTGCATACATTTAATGTGGACTTTTATTCTTTTGTGTGGCCACTTCTTCCAAGGGGCACATCTTTATGGCTGAAGAATGCCATGGGGATAGCTCTGCTCCAGGCAAAGGGCAGGAGGAGTACATGCACAGATAATTTGCCTGGACTTAGACAGTAAGAGACCAGAGAAGGTTGTTTAGAGTTTGACTTAGTAAATTAATTTAATCTCTCTTAATCACTATGAGCTCTTGATCAGGAGCTGGTTCCTCAGGCACCAGGTGCCAGTGTAATTTACTAGTACTTGGATGGATTGGTGCTGATCGAGGTGTTGGTTTGTATATATTTATTTATTAATTTCCATTGTGTTGTTTTCCATTTTTGGGAAATGAATTAAGCAGAACTAAGGCCATCTAGGGCAAGAGTCTGCAGAGGCTGGAGGAAAATAGAGTTGGACAAATGTGCTGCTTCAGATTCATAGCTGTGCTGAATTTGAATGGGGTCTTTCAAATGACTTTGTGTAGAATCACAGAACTGTTTAGGTTGGTAAAGACCTTTAAGCTCATTGAGTCCAACCATGAACCCAGCAGTCCTGAGCCCACTGCTAAACCCTGTCTCTAAACAAGCTGTGTGGTGGAGGATGGTAGAGTGGGATGGGAGGACACTGGGTTTTTGGTGTTGTCCTTTCTGGTGTCTGTGAGTATTAGCCATAAGCAGGCACTGGATGGAGGTGCTGGATTTACTGAGAAACCACCTGTCCTACAAGTGAAAAGGGAATAAGGGGTTAATGCTGGCCCCATACGTGGGTCAAGGTTTTCTCAACCAGTATTGAGAGAAGGCCAGGGAAAAGACAACATGAGTGTGAGTTTGCAAGCCAAGGCCTGGAAGGTGTTTTGATTCTTGTCAAGGTAGAAGTGCTCTGAGGACTGGGTGTGTTGCTGCTGCTCCTCACAGATGGCAGCTGGGGCTGTGTTTCCCTAAAGCCATTACTAGTGAGTGGAATAAAGAGTTAAAAAAGGCAAAGATCCTACAAAAATGCAAACAATGTGGATTATAATAAGGAAGTACAAATTAACTAAGGAGAAGAAAATAGCACGTTGAAAAGAGATTAGTAAGGCATGTGCCTGCTGATGCCTGGACAGCTTTACCAACTAGTCAATTAGAGCCAATTATCATCCTGAAACTCCCAGCACCATGCTTAGTATGCCTGGAGTGTGTCCAATTGAGCCTGCTCTGTTTCATAGGGTTACAATTTTCTCTCTGTGTCTGAAACGATCTAGCTGGAGACACCAGGGAAGTGCCAGACATTAAGTATAGAACAATTGTAATTCTTCTGACTGAGACCTGATTTGATTCAGTTGAAAATGACTTTAGTGTATTGGATTTACGGTTCATTTAACGAGTGCTGTAGATGTCAATACATTAGTGTAAACCTGATGCAGGTAGTCATTTGGTTTCTAATGAGGTTCCCCAGCAGTATCCAGCTATGAAAAATGGGATGCTCTCTAGTGGAGCACAAAGCCGCCCTGCCTGATTGCCACTGTCAGCAGCCCTGCCACTTGCCTTCCTGGGAACAGTGTGGTGTGATGCCTCGTGTTAGGCTCTCAAAGTGCCTGGAACTGATACAAAAGGTAGGAGCACAGATTATGAAGAATAAAGGGTTGCTTTTCAGAAGGTGCCTTTTAATTATGGTTTTAAATGACATCTTTATCTCTGTCTAAATTGTGTGGTTGTTGCAGATGTCAGATTTCAGCCAAGTTCAGTGCAATTGCAGGTCTGAGGCACCTTTTACTTTTATGGGGCTGTGTGATTGGACCTTCTTCCCTTCCCTACTCTCTTCAAAATGGTTCACTGAATGATCATTTTGGTGAAGGACCAGTTATAGTCTCTAGGGCAGTGATGGAAACAGGAGCAGTGTAGAGAAGGCAGTGATGTCCCTGTACCCACTGACCCACTTCTTCCCTCTCTGTGTGGGGAAAAACTCCAGAAGAGCACCACTTTAAGGTGTAAATGTGACATTGGCTGGAGGACATTAGAGGGGACCCTACCCTCCAGCACAGCTTTAGTGCTCATGAAATATTTTACATTTGGATATGCTGCAGCCCAGCAAGTTGCTTTTGACTCCGCATCCAGCTGGTCTCCACAGGTCGAGATATTACGGATCAGTACAAGGGGGTATGACAGCCTGACCTCAGTAGGCTGCATTGGTGTGATTAAGGATAAGGAAGGTTGCTACGTAAAGCAGGCTTTCACTGTTTCTGGATTCACTTCACGTCTCAGCTGGTGATACAAGTCCTCTCTCTCTGCTATACTTCTTCATTTCCTTCCTTTGCTGTTATTTAGCAGCTAAGTATTACGTGCTGCAGTAGATAATGGAAGAAGCTGTTCAGAATGAAATGGCGTGGCATTTTATGCCCTTTTGTAAACCATATAAAATAAAGATGAACTTCTCTGCTTTGTTCCAGACAATGCACACCTTGCTGGGGAGTTCTGTTCTCTAGTGGCTGACAGCTCATTAGCTGACTGAGATGGCAGCGCATTTGGAGCACCATTCCCAGACCTGTCCTGAAGTGTCTGAGGGGTTGGTTGCTCGCTCACGGTCACCCTTAAAAGTGTCTCTTTCGGGTTTAGCATCTCTAGAGGAGGAGAAACATCGTGAAGTGAATTCACTGACTGCATGGAGGTGGCTGTGGGGTAACCAGAGTGCTCACTACTGCAGCATCTGTAAAGACACCACAGTCTGCAAGTGCTGCTGTAGATGGGAGCCCGTAAGCAAATTATTCCAAAGTAGCCTTTAAACCAAATTATGAGTGCTGGGAGACTTCTTTCTTCAGAATTTGACTAAAATTCTCTAAAATTCTCTAAATTTCGTCTTTCCCTTTGAACCAAGCTGACCTCAGTTGAACGAAGGTTACTTTAGTTCTGAGTGAGTGTCTGTACAAGGACTCAGTGCAGTTTAACACAGCCTTTTGGGTTGTGTTTTTAGAACTGAGTAGCTTCCTTAAGAGCACCCTGGTCTAGACAAGTCTCAGTTTTGTGTTCCTGTTTCAGAGAGAATTTACCTTCTTCACTGTCACAATGACTTGGATGGTGGCAGACAATAGCTGTCACTTAAGCTTTAGCTTTGTTGGGAAGACTAAGATGCTGAACAACCTGTTTCAAGCAATTGTTCAGTCTTAAGTCTGTTCACAAAAGCACAGACCTGCTTTGACAGTGTGTTAAATATTAACGTCTCAGAACTACTTAGCACACTCAGCTGCTATGAAACAGTGATGGTATTTATAGGTCTCCCAAATCAGCTGAAGCCAACAGTCTGTTTTCACTCTAGCATCTCAGATGAACAATTGCATTGCCTAGCTCTGCTTCCAAACTAATCAATTAAAAGCTCGTGCAAAAGTCACTGGGAGACCATCACTGTTACAGAGGGAAGAGGATGCACCATATAATAACTCCTATGCAAATTTCTGCTCCCTTTCCCAAAGCCATTAACAATCATTTGTGACATTTAATGTCAGAATGTGATTCATCTCAGTTATGCAAGAAGTTCTTTCTTAGCACTCTTTCAGGATTTATTTTTCTAGCTGGTGGAAACCAGTGTGAGTTGCCAGAAGGTGCGTCTCACTCTGCAGTCCTGAGCTGGGAGAAGGTTCTTGCAGTGTGAATGCAGGTCATTTGGTGGTCATGTTTTGTGGGAGACTAAAATTCAACTCTTGGTGGGCAGGACTTTGCTAGAGAATTTTAGAAGTTCTTCACTCTTCTCTTAGGAACAACTTCTGCTCTATCAAGTGGTTTATTGCCTTTCCTTCAAAAAGTGACTTAGACTTTAGACTTCTGGTCTCTTAATCTTTCCCCCCCCAACCCCTCCAGTCTTTGGAAATTAGAAATGTAACATCTGTTCTTGGCTGCTTTTGCTTGGTCTCATGCAGTTCCGAGCTCTCTCTTCTCCAGGAACAAATTCTTCCCAGAATTTACTGTCAGATACCGTGGGTTAGTTGTAGTCTTTCATGCTTTATATTCACACTTAGTGAATCCAGATGTGGTTAACAGCATGGACATACCCAACTGTTAAGCTAAAATAGAAACTTTATCTTTTGAACCCCCAAGAGGTTAAGTTCACAGCTTGGCACCTTTCTCACCTCTCCTATCTGCAATAACAGAAACACAACTCTGCCACAGAAGGCAACTCAGCTGTCTGCATAATGGTTCTCTTGAGGATCTGTATGATACTGGCATGGCCACCAGATAACAGCATCTTGTGCACAGTGTTTTTCAGCATATAGGACCTCTGCCTGTGGTGATTTTGTGTCCTCATACCTTTACTCTAGGTCTGAACTTGCAGTACTGTGAAGATAAGACACAGCAGAAGTACCAGCATGGTCATCAACTAATAGTTGATCATGCAGCTTGACAGAAAGGTTTTGTTACTTAAAAAAACTTGTCTTTGTTAAAAGTGATTTTTTTTCTTGTAAAGGCTCCTGCTATTACATTAGCAATCCTACTTTTTTCTTCTGTGAAGCGAGTTTCAGTTTACAGGTACATCTGCTTTCCATTCTACAGCTTAACGGAAGTCATCATAAAAAATCTTAAAACCTCCTTAATGAAGCCTTTTAAATGCTCTTCCTGCACTTTGAGTGAAGTGCAATTTATATTTCGTAGAACTAGAAGCTGAGCTGCAAGCTGTAAGTAATTATCATATAATTAAGTATCTACTATGAAAAAGACGACCAGTTTATGTAATTGCAAATTCAATTGCGTTTCTTTAGCTTATGAATGTTCTGGAAGCACATTAACCCCTTTGGAGATGCACCTTGGCAACTGTTGCACTGCTTTCAAAGGGAAAGCCTGTTCATCCAACCAGGAAATTCCACAGACCAAGGAAAACATGTTAATATCTGTAATGAGTTCTGCAAATGTGACCAGGCTTTTCTTTTCTGGAAACACTGGCAGCTAATAGTGGCAAACTCAACCCCGCTTGGGCAGTGGTCGAGTGAACTGCTGTGGTATTGGGTGTCTTTCAGACATCATGCCTTTATCAAGGGCAAGTCTTGGCTAACCAGTGCAGTGGCCTTCTTGAAGTGACATCAGTGGATGAGGAAAGAACTATAGGCATAATCTCGTGGTTCTGTAAAGCCTTTTACATGGGTCTGCACAACGTCCTTCTGTCTGTATTGGATTTGGGTATACACTTTGGATATGTATGGATTTGATGGGTGGACTCTGGTGGATTATTACATTCAGAGGGTAGGGGTCAATGGCTTAATGTCCAGGTGAAGGCTGGTGATAAGTGGTGTCCCTCAGGGGCCTATAATGGAACAAGTGGTGCTTAATACCTTCATCAGTTACATGGACCACTGGATTGTGTGCAACCCTCAACACATTTGCAGATGACACCAAGCTGAGTGGTGCAGCTGACACAGCTGAGGGGAAGGGATGTGCGTGAGGTCGTGGGCTTTCTCCGCTGGAAAACACATCATCACTTTGTTGGGAGAGGGGTGATGAATGCTGGATATTGGGAAGTCCAGACAGAGGTCCCCCCTGCCAACTCTGAGTATTTAACCTTCATGTGTGTTTAGCTCTGAATCCCCTGCCACTACCCAAGGAGGGTGGTGAATTCAGAGGTGAAGCCTCTGCTGCAGGCAGCAGGGAGGAATCTCAGCTCTGGGTATGAAACCTTCCTTTCATTTCACAGGGGACTAACTCTGTTGTTGATTATCCGAATGGTGACAATCAGTGAAGAAAATCTCGGGACAAGAAAGAGGAGCAGTGGTACCATTTCAACATGAGCACTTTGTATTCCAGCTACTTGTGGTGTCTTCTTGTTAGGGCTGGAGGGAGGGACCTGGTTCAGTTTCACCTAACGGTAGGAAAATCTGAATTGTTTAAGAAAAGGAAGGCCTGACTTGGAGCTAGGTGTGATGTAAGGAGCTGCTGCCATGACATAACATACGGTTCTGGCTTTATGCAAATGACTAATGAAATATTTTTCTGCCCTGGTGAGACAGCATCTAGAATATTGTGTCCAATTCTGGGCCCCTCAGTTCTAGAAGGACAGGGAACTGTTTGAGAGAGTCCAGTGCAGAGCCACAAGGATGATGGAGTGGAGTGTCTCCCTGATGATGTAAGGCTGAGGGAGCTGGGTCTCTTTAGCTTGGGAAAAAAGGAGCCTGAGGGTTGACCCCATGAATGTTGATCAGTATGGAAAGGGCAGGTGTCAGGAGGAAGAAGCCAGGCTCTGCTCAGTGTCATGCAATGGTAGGACAAGGGGCAATGGGTACAAGCTGAAAGAGAGGAGGTTCTGCATAAAGATGAGAAGAAACTTCTTCTCAGTAGGGCTGACAGAGCACTGGTAGGGGCTACCTCAGGAGGTTGTGGAGTCTCCTCTGGAGATTTTTAAAACCTGCCTGGACTGTTCCTGTGCGACTAAATCTAGGGGATCCTGCTCTGGTGGGGGGTTTGGCCTGAGTGATCTTCCAAAGTCCCTTCCAATCCCTAACATTCTGTGAATCTGTGTGTGTGAATTTTGAGTGCTGATGGAATTAAGCAGCAGTTTCTGCATGACTTCCTTTAAAGAACAAGAAGACCAAATGTCTCATCATCTTTTGCTGTGTCTCGAGCTTGCCTGAAACTCTTCACTACAAAAAGGACAGTTTTAATCAGGGAACTCTGGCAAGTTCTGCTAATGCATAGCTGAAGGGGCTTCACTTTGGTTGAGTGGTCCTAGACCACAAGAGCATTGTTTTTATTTCCTCAAATGTAGCTGAAACTCCTAGTGCCTCCAGGGTATAGTCCAGTGATAGTTAAAAATCTAACTTCACAGCTGTACACAGCAGGGTGATAACAGTGTAATGGTATCTTTTATACAGCACATCAAGGGGACAGATAATTGCTGTTGACTTTTCTTTCATCTCTCTCTTTTTTTTCCTAAGGTTAACTACTTAACCTTGACTGGAGGCTGGGGTGGGTTTTTTTCTCATTACATTTCTCCATTATATATTATTTGGTTTGGTTACAGTCACTAGACTTTAACTGCTTTGACATATTAATTTTTAAGGGCATAAGTGACTTTAAATAATGTCCTTCAGATAAATGCACTTGGCGCTGTGATTGGAAGTGGACAATGGGACGCATGAAGCATCAGCTCCTCTACTTTAATAGTGTATTCCAGGAGCACAAATCAGTACAGTATGTATTTTAAAAGCTACTTGGTTAACTTTCAGAGGTTCAGCCTGTGGCCTCTGCAGCCTTGAATGGGTTATGTTCACCCATTTCTCAAGATTTCCTTTTGTATTGTCCTTTTAGTCAAAGCTTTGGATTTGGAGCCTTCTTTCATGTCTTCATGGTGCTTGTATTCTAGTATCCCTGCTGATTCTGCATTATTTATTGCAATAAATTGGGAAATTGTTATAAATCTGAAACAAACAGGAGCACTGTCTGCTTGATCCTGATGTGAAATGTTTATTGGAGAGATTATAGTCAGAGCAGGTTATTTGGAACCACAGCTGCTCTCCAGTTTCCACTCTAGACTCCTTTCTTCTCTGTCTGTAGCACAGAGCAAGCCATATAGGAAGGAGACTGAGGTGCTGGAGAGGTGGCAGAAAAGAGCAACTGGACTAGTTAGGGGTATAGAGATCAGGTTTGATGAGGAGAGGCTGAGGGAGCTGGGGCTGTTCAGCCTGGAGAAGAGGAGGCTGAGGAAAGACCTCACTGCTCTCTACAACTACCTGAATGGAAGTTGGAGGGAGGTGGGGGTTGGCTTCTTCTCCCTAGGGTCTGGCAATAAGACATGAGGAAATGGGGTCTGTTTGTGCCAGGAAGATTGGATCTTAGGAAAAACTTCTTCCCAGCAAGAGTGGAGAGGCCTTGGAACAGGCTGCCCAAGTTGCGGATGGAAGCACCGTCCCTGAAGGGGTACAACAAATGGGCAGACAGGGTGTTTCAGGAGAAGGGTTAGTGGCTGGGGGTTGTAGGTTGGACGGTTGGACTTGATGATCTTGAAGATCTTCTCCAGCCTCAGTGATGATTCTATGTTAAATAAATTCTCCTATGAGTTGGACATAGTCTCTGGGCTAGTACTGCGCTGAGAGGACTGGGGAAGGCAAGTATCTACTCCACATCCAGCATTATTCTTCCCATGATGGTGCTGCTCTCGCCATCGCCAAGACTGTATTGTAAATGCTGATGCATCCTATGGTGAATCTTTGGAGTAAGATGATGTGCTGAGATGTGCAGCAGTTACAGTGTCTGGACCAGTCCAATCTCTGCAGTTTTCCTTTCTGATTTCCCTTCTACAAGACCCTTCTCATCTCACTGTGCTGTCTGTGAGAGCTCCTAGAGACCAAATGTCACCTCTCCTCCAGCTTAAAGAGGATCATGTAGAGGTGCTCTGGAGGCTTCCATGGTATCTCATTAGCTTATCTCAGGGTGACCTGAGCTGAACAAGTTATTTCAGATGTCTGCTAGTACAACTAAGAGCTTTGAGTTGAGTGGTGATTTCACCTTCCCCTCCTGCAGGTCTGTCCTTAGCTCTCTTGGAAGGGCTTTTGGCTTTCTTCACTTGCCCACAAGTTTATGAAGTCCAGTGGCCTCATGGATATGCATGTGCTGGGCAGCATGTCCCTCAATCCGGCATCACCAAGCAGTATTCTTGCCTCGTGCTGGAGGCTTGAGGAGGAGCTGGAATTGCCTCCCCCAGAGGCTCCCAGTGTGTTCAGTGAACGTTGCTGCTTGCTTTGGGGTCATGAAGCCATGGCCACTTCCTTCATTTCTGGAAAATGAGCTGTATAAATGCTGAGCTGCTGCAGATTAAAAACATTTTCTAAAAAATAAAGTTAAAATTGAAGCTGACCCAAGTTAAAAAGCAATTTTCTGAGAATGTCAAGGCATAAAGGAAAGTACCTGAACGTGGTTTTAAGTGGCCCTGTGAATGTGGGATTGAGGTGGCTGGGATAAAGGATGCAGGCATCAGTGGGGTGCTGAAGCCCTGGAGTCACATGCTAGGAGCATATTCCAATTAAATGAGCATACCTCATGTGACTATTGAATTCTCTCTGGATAAATGGATTTTAGAAGAATATATGTGGGGGGTTGGTTTTTTTGAAACCACAAAGTCACTTGATAAAGTAGTAATAAATCTGTCAGAATTTCCAGTTGGACCAAAGCTGAGCTGTAATACGGGATACATTTCAATACCTAAAATCATTTTGGGGTGGGAAGAGACTTTCCCAGCTTTGGAATTAGATTTCTCTGCAATGGGTATTATGTTCTTGACTCCATATCATCGCCTTTGAGGAGCAGCAGTATTTAAAATTCACTGTAATGCAATAAACCTGGGCTCCAGCTAAGGGTGTGCTGTGCTGTTTTAATGCAGTGCCAGTGGTGGCCCTTGTTAAAGCCCCAGGTGTATGTGAGGTAAACACAGGACGTTCTGCAGGAGTAACTAATAATGGAATCTCTGTGAAGTACAGGTTCCACTTCATTTACCCCAACTATTCTTTGATTTTCCTCTCCAGCCTGTTTTAGCTGGCATCCCTCCCTTTCTCCCCCCATCCTCTTGCAGGTTGCCTTTATAACTAGCTCCTTCAGCAAAGATCAGCTTCATTTCTTTCAGGTTGGACTAAGCTGCTATTTATTGTAAAGAAATAATTGTGACTTGCTGTAAAAGACGTTCTCTGACTGAACAGGTGACCTTTCAGAAAATGCCATGACAAAGAGCTGTGGTCCCTGCCAGGGCTGGTACCCACTTTGTTCCAGCCATTGTTCCCAGATCAGACTGCAGCCACTTGGGCACCAATCTAACATCTTTATCCTGGGCGAGGTCTCTGGTGCTGCAGCTTGTCTAAATCTGCCCCAAACCAAGACAAACCAAATCAGCAAAACACTTGGGGGTACTTAACTGCTTCTGAAATGAGATTTCACTGCTCTAACTGCTATTTTCCACAAACAGAATCAAGGAATCATCAAATAGCCCAGGCTGGAAGGAACCTCCAAAGAACATCTAGTCTAATCCCCACACAGCAAGCAGGGAGAGCTTCAATTAGATCAGGTTGCTCAGAGCCTTGTCCAGTGTCACCTTGAATAGCCCCAGGGATGGGGCCTCAACTGCCGCCTTGGACAACCTGTTCCAGTGTTCAACCCACCCACTTGCTAAAGAACTTCTTCCTAACAACCCATCTGTTATGCCTAACTGTTCTTTTCCAATGTGAAACCATCACCCTTCGCCCTATCACTCCAGGCTTTTGTAAACAGTCCCTCTGCTGCCTTCTTGTAGCCCCTTTTCAGGCACTGGAAGGTTGCTATCAGGTTCCCCTGGAGCCTCCTCTTTTACAGGCTGAACAACCCCAGCTCCCTCAGCCTGTCCTTGTAGCAGAGGATTTACAGCAGGATTTACACAGCCTGGTTTTATATGAATCTGTATTTTGGGCTTGAATTTCCTTTGTCTATTTTGAAGACTTTTTGCTAAGAAAAGGCAATTTACCCTTTTCCTACAGATCTCTCTGATATCATAGAATCATCAGGAATTGGAAGGGACCTCGAAAGATCATCCAGTCCAATGCCCCTGCCACAGCAGGATCACCCAGACCAAGTCATAGAACAGAATATTATAGGTTGGAAGTGACCTGGAAGGATCATCCAGTCCAGCTGGCTGCTGGGTGATGGCTCCCAAACTGCATCTTTGGGTCAGATCTCTACTGTTGGTGACAGCTGGAGATCTCACAGCTGACAAAGGTCCTTAAAAGGAAAGAAAGCATTGGGCATCCTGCCTGACTCCCTACTGCTGCCTTTCCTGGCATAAGCACTTGGTCAAACGCAGGGTTGTGTGGGTTGTTTCCATTAGTAGAACTCAGCGAAAGGACTTATTTATTTTTCATGCTCTCTTTTATTTAAAAAGGATGCAGAGTGTTCAATTTTATTAAGCATGGCAGGGGCTGAGCAGTGGGGGACAGACATTTTCCCTCTCACCTTTGAATTTTTAAAGTCCTTTTCAGCAAATCTGAAATAGCCTCTAAGTAGCCATTGGTGTTCCTTCTGGTTTCCTTCTGCTTTCTCCCCATTACCCTGGTCTCTGCTGCCTCTTTGTCTTTGGGTCAACCCAGTAATTATAAAGCAGTAGCTAACAAAAACCTCTCCATCCACTTATGGTTTCTATCGTGTTTCAGGTTCCTAAATCTGTACCTAATAATTTCCACAGGGTGACTCAGCATCTCACAGTGAATAAACAGCCCTTGTCACAGAGGAAACTCTAATAGTCATAGAATGGTTTAGGTTGGAAGGGATTGTAAAGATCATCTATTTCCAACTCCCCTACCATGAGCAGGGACACCCTCCACTAGACCAGGTTACCCAAAGTCCTATCCAGTCTGGCCTTGAACACTTCCAGGAGGGGGCAGCCACAACTCATTGGGCAACCTGTTCCAGTGTCTCAGCACCCTCACTGTGAAGAATCTCCTCCTGACTTGCAGTCTAAACCTCCCCTCTTCCAGCTTGAAACCATTCCCCCTGCTCTGACCACTCCAAGTCCTTGGAAACAGCCCCTCCCCAACTTTCCTGGAGCACCCTTCAGGTACTGGAAGGCTGCTCTAAAATTTCCCCAGAGACTCCCCTTCTCCAGGCTAAACAGCCCCAACTCTTCCCCATAGCAGAGGTGCTCCAGCCCTCCACTCATCCTAGTGGCCTTCCTATGGACATGTTCCAACAGTTCAATGTCCTTCCTGTGTTGGGGGCTCCAGAACTGAATGCAATACTCCAGATGGGTTCTCGCAAGAGCAGAATAGAGGGAGAGGATCACCTCCCTCAACCTACTGGTCATACTTCTCTTGATGCAGCCCAGGATGTGGCTGGCTTTCTGGGCCACAAGCGAACATTGCCGGCTCATGCTGAGTTTTTTGTTGACCAACACCCTCAGGTGGAGAAGATAGATGGTGCTCAGTTGTCGCAGACCCTATGGTGAGTCAGGACCTTTGTCAAGTCTGTTGTGCCTGAGTAAACTGAGTTTCATCAGTTCTACTCCACTGGATGAACTGAAGGTAAATGCTGACACTGGTGGAATGTCATCAGTAAAGGAAGATGTGGGAACTAGGAACCATGAGCTACAGAGGTTATACACTGTGCAACTGTTACTTCACTGTATTTTCCCAAAGCCCCTCTCCTCAATGGGCTTGTGGTCAGTACTGGCCCAGGAGTCAGCAGTTCTCCAGTAATTCTTTACTTCAGGCTCAAGAAATTGAAAGGTGCCAAAGAAAAAAGGGTAGAAGCCTGGGAATTGAGCAGAGGATGTTGCATGGATTAGCAGGAGGGATCAAGTAGAAAGTTGAGGTTTGTCTGACTGCAGTGTAAGATGGGACTGTGATGTTTAGGAGATGAAATGCAAGGAGCGGTTGGGTTCTTGTCATCTTAGCTAATAGTTAACCCATAGCGTTGACCATCAGCAGGGGCTGCTGCCTCTGCTGCTGTTCAGCTCTGTAGACATCTCATAGAGTCATAGGGTTGAAGATGCCTCCAAAGGTCATCTAGTCCATTCCCCTACAAAAAGCAGGGCCATCACTCCCCAGATCAGATTGCCCAGAGGCCCATCCAGCCTGATCTTGAATGGCTCCAGGGATGGGGCCTCCGCCACCTCTCTAGGCAGCCTGTTTCAGGGATCCCCCCAGTCCCACAGACTTCACTGCCACCTCCACTAGCATGTACCAAGAAAGTGAGTGCTCGATGTCCCTCATCCTGCCTGTACCTGAGCTGGAGAACCACGCTGGGTGTTTTGTATACTCAGGCATTTGAGATTCACCCAGAACTGGGAGAGCAGCTTGCACCAACTGGGTTATCACTGGGCTTCAATTTGGAGGCAAATAGTGACAGTGATTCAGTGCCACACTAGGGACTCCAGGTGAGGAGGTATGTCCCTGGTTTGTTTTTCTCTTGTAGCATGTAAGCAAATGAAGAGTTGCATCAGATGCTGATTCCAGAGTGACTGATGAGCATTTTGGATGTTTATTTTCAAAGTATTTTTTCCCCAAATTTAATTAGAGCAAACAAATGTTCGAGTGCCCCAAACTCAATAGACTCTGGCACTGTCAGGTTGCTTTACGTATTGTCTTCTCCACAGCTGGTAGCTGGAGCAGTTGTGCTTTTGTTTGACAATTAATATTGAGATGAAGAGTTGTAAGGTACTGTAGGCATAAATATTTCATCTCGCCCCTCTATGCAGCTTTATTGCTGAGCTTGGCGCTAAGTTAGTCATTCCCACTGAAATGCAGATAAAACACTAATGTGAGCACGTTAAATCTGCATTTTTCTGAAGCTCCTGTGGTTGGGATGACAGTGTTCTAGTAATTCAGGATTGTTTACCTCTCCACTTCAGCTGAGTGCTGCTGCACATGATAAATGAGGGAAATAAATGTGCCATTTGGGCCCCAATAACTGTGCAGGAAACCTAATCATTCGCACTAACATAAAATAATTGAACAAATGGAACTGTGCCATTGCAGCCTAGTAAGAGATTTCTGAACACTGCACCACAGCTGGCCAAAGCCTCTTCAGCCATCATTCAAGCTTTTCCTTCTTTCCTTCTTTTTTTTCCTAGTGGGTTTGTCTTCTGGCCTGTATCAGGCATAATGCTGCCAGCAGGAGCAGGAGGTGATCATTCCCCTCTACTCAGCTTTGGTGAGGCCACACTTTGAGTACTATGTCCAGTGCTGAGTCTCTCACTACAAGAGGTACATTGAAGGGCTGGAGAGAGGTCAGAGGCAGTTACTAAGCTAGTAAACTCTTTGGAACCTGTGTCCTATGAGGAATGGCTGAGGGATCTGGGTCTGTCTGTTTAGCCTGGAGAAGAGGAGATTGAGGGGAGACATTATTGCTCTCTACAACTACTTGAAAGCAGTGTGTAGAGAGGCATGGGTTGGTCTGTTCTCCCTAGGGGCCAGTGATAGGATGAGCGAAAATGGCCTTAAGCTGCCCCAGGGGAAGTTCATGTTGAATGTCAGGAGGAATTTCTTACCTAAAAGGGTTGTCAAGCACTGGAACAGCCTGCCCAGCAGGAGGTTGAGTCCCCATCCCTGGAGGTGTTGAAGACAAGGATAGATGGTTGGGGGACAGGGTTTAGTGGTGCTGATAGGGCTAGGAAAAGGTTGGACTTGATGATCCTGAAGATCGCTTCCAGCTGAAATTGTTTTATGATTCTATATTTAATGTGGAATAAAACCTTGCAAGCAGCACCCCATGTTTTGTTGGTTTAGAGATTAGTTAATTTTTGCTCTGGACCCAAAACATCGCTATTTACCTTTCTGCCACGATAACTGGTACTGCTTCACCTTATGGGTAAAGATGTTGGAATTGGTGGCACTGTTCCTTGGGACACCGCAGCTTGTTGACTCTAGGCTCAGATTTTACTGTTTTCAGAGACACGGCTATGTCACCTACACCAAACAGGATGCTGCCTTTGAAGGCAGATGTTGCAGCCTTTGTTCCACTCTCTTTTCCTCTTCCTTTTCCTCTTCCTCTTCCTTTTCCTTTTCCTTTTCCTTTTCCTTTTCCTTTCCCTTTCCCTTTCCCTTTCCTTCTGTTTCTGGCTCCCGCAGAAGAAAGTAATTTTGGAGTAGATGGAGATATTACTTTGTCCTAAGAGTAATCTTTTCTCAGTGCTGTGATGGGCTTGTTCTAGCCCAGATAGTGCTATTGCAGGGTGTATTTTCAAAAGCTATTATTCTTACCAGCATTCCCATTTCAGGAAGAAGTTGTTAATCCACTGATTTGCTGGGTTATCTCCCATGGAGGTGCTCCCGCTGGTTTGAGGGAATTTGTCTGGAACTTAACTAGTCCCAGTTGCTTAACCAGCATAAAAATGTAGGGTTTATGCCTCCACTACCCACTGGCAGGGAGCACCAAACGGAGATTTAACACCATCTCACATTCCTCTCCAATGCACCATACAGTTGCAGGTCCTGTGTGTTTATCTGAAGAGACAACTTGTGCCCTAATCCCACCCTTTGATCCATTTGTAAGTCTTTCTGTCATGTCTTGCAGGTGCCAAGGTGGCTTCTGGAGCAATTCAGACAGAAATAGAGCTAAGAGAGATGCAACTTTATTAGAGCCCTGGGATGATGCAGAATCGCTTATCCCAGAGCCTGCTGGTTCAAACAAGCACAAGAGCCATCTGTGACCTTGTCTCAATTCCAGCTGCTTGAGTCCAACCATTATCTGAAATCTGTGGATGCAAAAAACTCCTTGCCTCGTTAGGTCTTAATTCATAAAATCATGCAGTCATTAGGGATCGGAAGGGACCTCAAAAGATCATCTAGTCCAATCCTCCCCCCGCCACAGCAGAATCACCTAGACCAAGTCACACAGGAACACATCCAGGCAGGTCACAGTATCACAGTATCAGAGTATCACAGTAATGATGAGGCTGGAAAAGACCTTAAAGATCATCCAGTCCAACCTAAAACCAACCAAGTAAACCTAAACATCTGACATCTAGATCATGCCACTCAGCACTTCATCCAGACTAACTTTATAAGGATAAGATCTCTGGTCAATTTATATCTCAGTGGGCAGCCCCTTCCAAAATCT
>VZRI01008336.1:14464-45041 GCA_013397515.1 Upupa epops
CACCCCCAGCTCCCTCAGCCTCTCCTCATCAGCCTTTCCCTCCAGTCCCTTCCCCAGCTTCATTGCTCCTCTGGACCCACTCCAGCCCCTCAAATCTCTTTCTTGAATTGAGGGACCAATAACTGCCCCCAGTGCTCAAGGGGAGGCCTCCCCAGTGCCCAGTACTGGGGAAGAATGATGTCCCTAGTCCTGCTGGCCACATTACTGCTGATCCAAGTCAGGATGCCAGTGGCCTTTCTTGCCACCTGGGCACCCATCTGGCTCCTGTTCAACTGGTTGTCACCCAGTCCTGCCAGCTCCCTCTCTGCCAGTCTGGTCTCCAGCCACTCCTTCCCCAGATGAGACCTAAACACAGAGAGATCAAAATATTTGATGATGTGAAGCCCATGTGATCCTATGATTCTATTCTACGAGTAGATAGATGGGCACTCCCAGCCCGGAAGGGGTACTAGGATAACCAAACACAGACAGGTGAAGAGGTGGATGGAAGTGGCCACTGTGTAGTTAAATATTCCTTCTTGGAGTTCAGAGTCAGTACTCACGGCGTATTGACAATCCTCAGCAGGAGGTTATCAAGATGCAAGGAGATTGACTCTCTCTCTCCTTCCATTGACTTTCCCAGCAGATGTTGATAGGGATTTTAATCTCAAGCCCTGTACTTGCAGAAAGCAGATTTGGAATGAAATATTTTGATAATGGGAATAAGCTTTCCTACCGAGTTGATTAGTTACAAAGTCAACTCATCAGAGAGCAGAAAACAAACCACAGTAACAAACAGCATGCTTTTCAAATTCTGAATCATAGAATCATTAGGGATCACCCAGACCAAGTCACACAGGAACATGTCCAGGTGGGTCTGGAACGTCTCCAGAGAAGGAGACTGCACAACCCCCTGGGCAGCCCCTTCCAGTGCTCTGGTACCCTTCCTGGGAAGAAGTTCATGCTGAGATTGATATGGAACCTCCTCTGTTCCAGCTGGCACCCAGTGCCCCTTGTCCTATCCCTAGATGACACTGAGAAGAGCCTGGCTCCATCCTCCTGACACCCACCCTTCACCTATTTATAGATATGACTGAGGTCCCCCCTCAGCCTCCTCTTCTCCAAGCTCAAGAACCCCAGCTCCCTCAGCCTTTCCTCATCAGGGAGCTGCTCTCCTTCCTTCATCATCTTCGTTGCTCTACACTGGACACCCTCCAGCAGCTCTGTGTCCTTCTGGAACTGAGGGGCCCAGAACTGGACACAAGACTCCAGTGCAGCCTCACCAATGCAGACAACTGCCTTGAGAAATCATCCTCTACAGGGCAGTTGTTATTTCAGACCTCAGCTTCACAAATTCTCCAAACAAAACCTGGTTATATTCAATCAGTACTTTCCTCATTGTCCTTTCTTTTCTCAAACATTTAGTGACCAAACCCTACAAGGTCAGGATGAATTTGATTGTGCCACATCAGATACTCAACGGGGTTCATTTGCAGGCTTGTTTTCCCTTAAAAAGCGACACATCCGTTTATTACTTGGTTTAACTTTTCAATTATTCCCTGTGGAACTGAAAGAGACAGTTGTGCCTCTTGCAGAACAGCCTCCATACAAATTGATAATGTACTATTCATTCAACCGTTTATTTACTTGCATCTGTTTGGCATCCCCAGCATCTCCCAATTTTGTGAACTAATTAATTCGCATGACTTTAATTTTCTCTGATTATATATTTCCAGTTGGTACAAACAAGGGCATTTATCATTATTAATGGTAATGGATGTGATTTATATTTCATTTAGAAAAATGTAAACATACATGTGAATTTTTATTAAAAAAAAACCCCTTTGCAAAGAGAATTTTTAAAGCAGATTCTCATGGATTCCTGATGCAAAGTAGTGGGATGATATGGAATTATCTGTCTGGAAATACCAATTGCTCGTTATTCTTAAATCATTTTTGAGTGAAATTGTTTCTGAGCTCCTGTTACTCCAAGTAGTCTCCTCTGGGAATCCCTCCGGTGCTTTTTGCTAACCCACTAGAGCAACGGCTCTAACGGGACTGATCACGCTCACAGATTGAGACTTCGTTTTGAACTGTAGGATCCAAGACAGATGGAAAATTCTCGATGAACTTAGATTTTATTAAGCACTGGGTACAGCTGACAAATTAATCTCCACTTCACTGTAGCCACCAAACAGTTTCCTAAGTGCAGCACTGCCCTCATCACACTGTAAAAACAAAAGTTTAATTGAATTATTTTAACTTTATTAAATTCTGAGGGATGGTTACACTGAGATTGACATGTTTGACCCTTGACATCTGCTACCTGCAGCAACAGTCATCCTAATCCAGCAAGCTGATGGAAAGGAGTTAGAACACAGGCATTGCCAGTATGTGTGACTCTCTTAAAAACACTTAATCATGTTATCATGTTTATATCACAATATGGGTTAAAACAAAGCTATATAACCTATATTATATTAACCTATATTATATTAACCCATATTGTGATATATATATATATAGTCCAACCTCTTAAAGCAGGGTCCAGTTGAAATGAGCTGGCCCAGACCCCTATCAAGCTGAGCCTTAACATTGTCTACAGTTGAGCAATCCCCCACTTCCCTCGCAAGACCATTCCACTGTCTGACAGCTCTCAGTGGGAACAACTTTCCTCTTGAATCCAGTTGGAATCTCTCCTGGAGCAACTTGTAACCATTGCCCCTTGTCATTTCTACAGGACTCCTTGTGAAAAGGGAGTCTCCATCCTCTTGGACTGGATGGAGCACAATAAGGTATCTCCTAAGCCTTCTCCTCTCAAGGCTGAACAGNNNNGGTGCCCTGGTCTGGCTGATGTGGTGACATCAGTTCACAGCCTGGACTAGATGATCTGAGAGGTCGTTTCCAGCCTCAATAATTCAGTGATAGAGAAACATATAGAAAGAAATGATATATAGATAATATTATTTTATGCTACATATATGATAAGAAATGATAATATAGAGAGATATTAAAAAAAATCTGTGAACTATCAGAATTTTTGAATTAGGAGGAAAATGCTCTGAATCTCAGTGCCATTGACACCAGTTTAGCTTCATCTTTGTCCCATCTCAGAGAGAAAACTTGAATCATCATGCAGAACAAGAGCCTTGAAATGCCAAGAGGAAAGGGAGAGCACTGTTCTTACTATGAAGAGAAAGGGTTTACTCTGTTTTTATCATTTACCTATCAGAGGATGAAACACTTTGCTCCTGATCACTTCAACGAGCTGCTTCTGTCACATGTAAAATAGGAAGTGTAAAATCCACCTGCAGATGGATTTCCAGAAGTCACCTTAATAGAAACGACTGCACAGTGATGGAACAGTGTTATTTACCCAGCACATGATTATCATCACTCATTTTCTCTTTCAGACAACAAACACTGCCCAGGTGACAGCTGAGAAAGGTATTTTCCCTACAGCAGCATCTGGCTCACTGGCACACCCTTCGGGTAGTTGCCCTGGCATCTTCTGCACTGCCCATAGTTCTCTCATTTCATACTGTTGATAGTTTGTCTGGGCTACTGTGCCCTTCTGTTGAAAACACTCCCTTGGCCTGGTTTGCTCTGGGCAAGTTGCTCGATATAGTACCGTGTTAATTAGCTCTCTGGTGTACACAGGGAGCCAACTTTGCCATCACTCATGGTAACAAGTTCAACCACATCTGTAGGATTTCCAGCCGCTTCTTGTGGGAATCAGCACTAGAACTACTGGAGCCTCAATAAATTCTTCAAGAGGGGTGAATTTTGGAAGAGATTTAAACACCACCAGTTCTGCTCCGTGGACTTTTTAGTAAAAAGCTCATTGTAATTAAAAATCAGTTTTGCCTTAACCTGCTCCATACAAACGCCTTGTTATCAGGCGCCGTGAGAAATAAACCTTAATATTGTGATAATAAAATCTAATAAGCAGAATTACAGGTCTTTTTTATATACCAGCGCTGAATTCGTGAAGGTGGAAGTAACCAGCGGTGGTGGGAACGACCCAACAAAATATGTTTTGAAGACTCATTGAGAATTTGAGGAGATTCAGCAAGCTAGTGGAACAGCAGACACCGCGTGTTATTCATGGTCGAGTGTTTTTATAAAACCCCTGTCTGTTTCGCTGCAGTCACCCGCCTGGCTTCCCTGCTATGCATCTGCGTACGTGGAGATACTTGGATCTGCGTGGTGAGCAGGACGTTCACCAACAAGATCCGTATCAGGCAGCCAAAGAAACAGTTGGTCCTTTTCTGTTTGAGCAGACTGCCTGGTGTGGATGGGCGAGACGGGGAGAGTTAACGTCTTTATTCCATGACATCGCGTGCGCTGTGGTCGTGACTGTATAAGAAGGCAAAGTTCTCTGCCCATCTGTCCGTTTCACTGTTATCTAATGGATCTGCAGCGGGGAGATTTTCAGAGACACAGATGGGATCTTTCATCAGCTCCTACCTGACACAGAACAGGAACCAAAGCACATAAATAGCAGAGACCGGGCACCTGAGGTTGTATGAGCTGGTGGATTTTCTGGAGCACTTACCTGGAAAGGAAACTTGATGCTGGGTTTTCTCTTTAATTTAGTAAGAGGAACTGACAGGAGGGGAAAAAATAATGGAGAGAAAGAAAAATCTGAGAAAACAAGCAAACAGAAAGATTGTATTGAGTTATGGGATGGCAGTATTTGGTGTGCTTTCAATAATAATATTATTAGATTTTACAGATAATCATGTTATTTATATAATTATATTTATTATTATTATTATTTTTATTATTCATACAGAAATAGCTTATATCCATCTAAGCCTCCTCCCCTGCCCTTCATCTCCAAACCAGACCCATTATTAAAACAGAAGAAGCTGTAGGACCACAGGGCAGTGTGGGAAATCCCAGCAGGAGGACAATCCCATTTGATCCTGCTCNTTTAGAGCTCTGATGAAAGGATCCCCTTGCCGCATTAAACCCATTTGTTATTGCAAGATGAGATGAAATTCAGCGGGATGCTCATCACAATGAATTAGCAAACTTGCCACGGGAGTTTAGAGATGAAGAGCGAGTGCAATTCGAACAAAGGGAAATCCCCACCTGGGCAATGTTCATGCATGGCGTTATAAATCACACATCAGAAAGAAGAGATTCCAGGTGAAATGAGAAATACAGGGCATCCTGGTACAGAAATTAGACAACTGCATCAGGATTACTCCCCAAACACTCAACATTCCCAAGAACCAAACCAACAATCAAGGGACAGGAGAGGTGAACAAGCTGTGGAAACAAGCCTTGGAGTCAGAATGCCTATAGCTGCCATTCAGAGACAACTTCCCAGTGCCAGAGTCTACAGAAGGCAGCTCAGAAATGCGATGCTCTAAATGCCCCAACTCCTCACCGACAACACGTGGAACCTGTGCAGCACAGGATGGCCACACAGCCATGCTCACACAGCACACATATCCAACAATTACCCTGGTGAATCTCTGAACGTAGATGTGCTAGCTAGCACCTTCACCTTGAGGAGATAATGGATTATAAAAGGTGAAGACTAGCAAATCTCATCTTTGAGAGGCAAGTGGAGACACCGTTTCAACAGGAGGATGTGTTGGAAATCACGGTGTGCACCATGGTTTCACGTATCACTGCACCGTACGCTGGAAGCCAACCTTGCCCTGATGCTGACCACACACAGATTTCATGTCCCCAAGGACAAGCATATTTCTGAAATCACTGATTATAGCAGTATGAGTCAAGCTCATTTGACCAGCTAAACCTGTGGCTCAAGCCAACGTCGTTCCCTGAGAAGTCATAGAAGCATAGGATCATCGAGGTTGGAAATGACCCTCAATACCATCAAGTCCAACGATTTGTTTTGTTCTCTCCTGTTCTCTCTCATCACAAACTTCCCTTAACTACAGCCTAACAGCTTTGTCCCTATCAATCCTATCATCTCTCTTATAACTTCCATTCCTAGGATTTACTCAGACTAACCAGACTAACACCGATCTTGGCCATCATTCAAGCTGTACATTACTTCTGTGTTGTAAACAGTAACCACTACTAATATCCTAAAAATGGAATGTGAGGAGGAAGTTCTTCACTGGGAGAGTGCTGAGAGCCTGGAATGGGTTGCCCAGGAAGGTGGTTGGGGGTCCTGTCCCTGGAGGTGTTTAAGGCCATGCTGGATGAGGCTCTGGCCAGCCTGCTCTAGGGTAGGGTGTCCCTGCCCATGGCAGGGAGGGGTGTTGGAACTGGATGATCCTGTGGTCCCTTCCAACTCTGACTGATTCTATAACTTCTTCCCAGGGAGGGTGACGGGGCACTGGAGGGGGGTGCCCAGGGGGTTTGTGGAGTCTCCTTCTCTGGAGACATTTGAAACCCATCTGGACCTAGTTTTGGGATTGGACTGGATGATCTTTTCAGGTCATTTCCAATCCGTAATGTTCTGTTCTGAGACTTGGTCTAGGTGATCCTGCCATGGCAGGGGGATTGGACTGGATGATCGTTCGAGGTCCCTTTCCTATCCCTGATGATTCTATGAATGTTCTACTTTTCCAGAGCACATTCTTCTTCCTTTTCCAATCACATGAACCTGTAATCCCCAGGGATGCAACATTCCCATAGAAAGACCACAGATGTTATAAACAACTAACAATTTCTCGAGCAAGCCCACGATTATCTATGTGAGCACCACTCAGAGCAATACACCACCACTTCGCCTCATTATTTTCACACAACAGCTGACATTGATTCCCTATTAGAGATCGTACATCAAACCGTCAATGCCCTGTGGCTAAGACAGAGAAGATCAAGCAGACTGAGACTGGGATTCTAGCGGCAGTGTGTTGTACTGCTGAATTGGTGTGGTTTAGAGGCAATTACCGGAGCATTAGCAACGGGTGCTTCTTCAAAAGCTGGTACAACAGACCACCCAGACTGTGGTTGAATGTTAAGAGGAATACTGTGTTATGAATTGAGACTAATTCTACCTAACGGGATACTCCTGTTTAAAGGTAACCTCTTCTTTGGTTCAATGTTTTTAGAATGTACTGTATCCTCGCTGAACTCATTTGTGTTGCTCTGTACAAGAATCGACTGCCAAACCGTCCACTTGTTTATCTGTGTGCTGCATTCTTTATTTCAGCTACTCTCTGTCCTCATCCTTCTGCCTGAGCGTGTAATATCTGTCTCAATGAATCCTTTAAACCAGCTCCTTACACATTGCTTTTTGAAGTCTCTCTTCCAAACAGTTGTTCAAAGATTTGCAGCATAGAACCATTGAGGCTGGGAAAGACCTTCAAGATCAGCAAGTCCAACCATTCATCCTGCAGACCCCTAACCACTAAACACCTGCAACCAAATTAACTGGTGAGGGTTAGGATCTCTGTTAAGTCCGGTGTTCTCTCAGGTAACTGGAGGTGATGGTAGACCTTTCATGGTAGACCTGTGGCCCTTGTCTTACAAAGTGTTGACCTGAAATTTCTGTGGGCTACTGTTATAGAAGGACAAAGAGGCTAAACTGTGCTCAGAAGGGTCTTCTTGATGAAGAAAGGACACAACAGATGGACTAAACAAATACATGAAGGGGAAGGATATTGGAAGGTTGGGATAACATCACCACAATCCAGCTTGCCCAGAGATGCTGTGCACTCCAGACCTGAGCTACTTGGTCTGACTTCATGGCTGACCCTGCTTTGAGAAATAGATAGAACTAATGGCCTCCTCTGTTTTATCTCACCCTGAATTATTAAGGATGCTATAAATGTCCATAGAAAGCATCACAGGGAAATTCTGTAAGTAATGCTCATCTTACTGTCAGCACTTCACTTACACTACTGCATGAAAGTACTCTCAGGGCTAGAAGTGTTCCAATGGGCCTTAACTGTCCTGAACAGCCTCACACAGGTCTCCCTGTGCAGTCACAGACCTGGGACTTGTGTCCTAGACTAGAGATGTACAGGTTCTGTGTACATTGCCTTTTAACATGAATGCCATGGGCTGTTGGAATGGCGGTAGCTACATGTAATTTCAAATTCTCCTCAGTGACTGCTGCCTTGTTCAGTGGTTATGAAGACCTCACACTTTAAATTCAGAGTAGCTTCCTAAGTAGTGCAGAGCAGAGATAAGGTTCAGCTTAATTTAAACAGATTATCTATTATAGGGATAGGTTCCTTCACTTTTCTTCTCATAATTACCTGTATTACACTGGCAATCGGTTTCACAAAGAAAACGGTAGAATTAATGAGATTGCTCCTTTGCATCTTAAAAAATCATCTGTCAAACGTGCACTGCGCTTCTCCAATGCCCTCATCAGAAAGTCTGTGTTTAAACTGTGCTGCCGAGTTTCTTGATCTGCCCCTCTTCGACTGTCAGCACTTGGGTTGCTCAGCGCACAATGAGAGGCACCCTGAATCTGTGAGCTGTATTGAAAGATTCCTTATTAATGCAAAACCCACCTCAGTTTTGCACAGCCGCCGCCGCTAAGACACCCAGGCGATGGGAAGATTTCCATTAACACCACGAGATGCTGACTGCTGCCCTGAAACTAGGAAGGTAATTATTTGAAAAAGCCTTTGACCTCAGAACTCTAGTCACGGGCAGATAGTTTGCATTCCCTCTTCTTTCCTCATTCCACATATTTTCTCCACCGAGAGCAGTCTATTTACATAGAAATTGCAGAAATAACCTTTTCTGAATGTAGCGCTTCCCCGCGTGCTTTCTTTGTACCGTTCTGGCTCTCAGGTCCTGTGAAGGATGAGCAGTGCAATACTGCATACATATTCATAGAGCGATATTACGGGCTAATTCTCACAGGCTGTTATTATGCACAACTTCTAATAACTGAATTATTAATAGCCATTCGAATCGATAAATAATGGTCATAGAACAGGCATTGTTGGTCAAATTAAGTCATTTAACTGCAGTACAGTGAAGAATAGGAAGCACTTAATATCAAGTGTACTCTCTGTTACCATAGAATTGAAAGGAAGACTGTAACAGCAGCCCAAACACGTATTTGACGTGGAAGCACCTAACACGTTCCATTTTGGCTATACACTCGTGTTTTGCTACCACGTTGGGACAGATAAATGTATTACTGCAGGGGAGCCGTGGATTCAGCTGATCAAAGCCAGAGATCAGGCTTAGATTGTGCTTTGCAGCTGCAGGAAATTCTGGCACGGGCAGTAGGATGGTAGATCTGACTCCCTGTTGGAAATGGCAAGGCCATTATTAAACGGTGCTAGAACCAAACTTGAAAACAAGGCAGCGTCTGGAAAACAATCTGTGTGTTGTATGCTAATAATCCGCTGGGTATGTTTGGGGGTTTGAAAACAAGAAGATATTATTGAGCTATTATTTCAGGGAATGGATTGTTTTGAAATCGAATGGAAAGGAAATTAAAATCACATTGAACGGATGGAGATGTCACTGAATAAACCCTTAGTTTTCCTTCTACCTTATTCTGGAAAGAAATGGGACTGCATACTGTTAAACGGAGGACACCGAACCAGAGGGCGAAGGAACACCGATCGATGGGAATCTTCTTTCTCATGTGTTTACAGTAACCTTATCTCTCGCTTGCACCAATGCTCTCCCTCCCTAAATATCCATCATTATCCACACTGGCGAGATCTCATCCAGAGCGGTGCATCCAACTCTAGAGTCCTCAGCACAGAAAAGACACAGCCCTGTTGGAATGGGTCCAGAGGAGGGCGAAGGAACACCTCTCCTAGGATCAAAGGCTAAGAGAGTTGGCATTGTGCAGCCTGGAGAAGTCTCCAGGGAGACCTTATCTTGGCCTTTCAATACTTTGAGAGACTAAGATGGGGACGGTCTTCTTAGTAAGGGCTTGGTGCAACAGGATGAGGGGTAATAGTTATAAAACAAAGGAGGGGAGGTTGACATTGGGTGCAAGGAACAAATCCTTTACAGGAACAGTGGTTAAAGGTGGAACATTTTCCCAGAGGAATAGCAGATGCCCCATCCTTGACCTTGAAGGTCAAGTTGTAAGGAGTTCTGAGCCACCTCAGAACTCATTGTAGTAGAAGACTGGAGTAGAGAAGCTTGGACCAGCTTTTCCAACCCAAACTATTCTATGAACCTCAAATTCTTCCTTCATTGTCAGTGTAGTCAATTAGGCAAGGGAAAACAATCTATAAATACACTACAAAACAAGATTACATAACCCAACTCCTTCCTAGTGCTCTTGCCATTCCCAATCATCGTAGCCATCACGTTAATCCAAGGGAAATAAAACAATAGCAAATAGAAGCAGCTCTTTCTACTGGTTGTGCAGGATTGCTTTGGTGTGCATCTGCGAGGCCATATGAGTTTTCTTCTGTCATTAGTTACGTGCTCTGAACTCAAGGACACGGCGTCAGATATAATGTTTATGTAAGAGACAGAGATAAAGCGGAAGGCATCACCCAGGTCAATTAATATCTGTAGAACCACACAGACTATTAACACGGCACTCAGGCCAGGTGAACACGAACTATGCGGCCATCAAAACGTTGTCATGTCGAAGCAGAAAATAGAGCAGAAAATACAGGGAAGTGTTTTGTTAATTTAAGTTCACTTGATAGTTCATCCTACTCCCTAGGCAGAAACAGATTGCACTAATACAGTGAACAACAGTACTATTACTAACCTTGTCACAGCCATTTATCATTTTCAACCATCTGCAAACCGTTTAGCCATCTGCCTCGCCAGGTTCATGGCTTTCAGAAAGGGAAACGCAGTAATACAAACGTTTAGTGAAGGTAAACACCTGGAGGGAAGAGCATGCGTTACGCAGCGAGCGGCTGTTGGTTTGGATTGTGCTGCTGGTTATTTGGGTTTGGGTTGTTTTCCTCTTTTAAAGATAATTTCTTAAAGACTCCTGAGAAACTACTGTTAGACCCCAGAAGCAGTGCCTCAGACTCGAGCTACACTTTGGGGTGGGGTTTGGGTTGAGAGAAACACAGAGATGCAAGTGCAGCAGAGATGGCAAAAAGAGCAGGTTGTGATAGTCCTACCTGGGACTGTGCTTGGAAACTCATCTAAGGTGCAAGGGAAGGACTGCAGTTAGTGTTAAGGTTGAAAGATAAGACTCTCCTGTTGCAAGACCACCTGGGTAAATCACAGAATCATGGGGAATCAGAAGGGACCTTGAAAGATCACCCAGTCCAATCACCCTGCCACAGCAGCATCACCCAGACCAAGTTGCACAGGAACACAGCCAGGCAGGTCTGGAACATCTGCAGAGACGGAGACTCCACAACCCCCCTGGGCAGCCTGTTCCACTACTCTGTTACACTCCCTGGGAAGAAGTTCCTGCTGATATTGATAGGGAACCTCCTCTGTTCCAGCTGGCACTGGTGACTTGTCCTTATTAGTCTAATATCTGCATTTCTGTGACCCTTCTCTTTACTCATTTATCATTGTGGCAGCACTCCTGCTGTTGAGTGCTCATGTCGCTACACTCAGATCCCTTTTTCCTCATCCTCATGCACCCACACACAGATTTTGTTGTTTGGAACAGTTTGCATTGGAACAGTAGAACAGCCACCTCAGAGTCCCCTCTCTTCTCCCCTCTTGCTTCCCAGACATTGTTTGTGAGCTCTCTTACATTAAAGAAAGTAAAGCACAATTCCCAACTGAGTGGATAATAGTCATCTGAATACTTGACAAACATTATCTAATAATATTGTGAGCAAGAACTGAAGGCAATCAGTGTGATTAACATATTTCAATCAGGGTTAATAGGATCAGAAATCGCCACAATCGATAGGGAATTTGTGCTGCTAATTATGGGAAGCCCACAGAACTAGAGGTAAAGCAACAACAGAGGAACAGCATCATCAGGTTTCTCATTGTCACTACTCAACTGGTGGGAGCTCCTAGTGTTGAATATTTACCTAGGATCACTGTCCTCTTCATCCACCTGGGAAGGGTTTTCCCTTTTCTGTGTCATCTCCCTGTCACCTCTTTTTCTGTTCCCTTTGGAGCAGCTTTCATCATTGAGCTGCTGTGTGCTGCTGGCTAACTCTCCACTAACCGAGCCCTGCATGCAAGCCTGTTACAGTCTTCTCTGCACAGAACAAGTGAGCTGTGAGAACCCCTTCCTCTGGGTAATAGTTGGGTGTTTTCTACCGGTGAGCAGAAAAGTTAGAGAGAAAACAGGGTGATTTCCACTCTGGTGAGAGCCCACCTGGAGTACTGCTTCCAGTTCTAGAGCCCTTATTACAAGAAGGATGTGGATGTGCTGGAGCGAGTCCAGAGGAGGGCCATGAGGATGACCAGAGGGCTGGAGTACCTCTCCTGTGAGGCCAGACTGAGAGAGTTGGGGCTGTTCAGTCTGGACAAGAGGAGGCTTCAGAGTGACCTTACTGTGGCCTCCAGTTACATAGAAGGGGGCTACAAAAAAGGTGCGGAGGGGCTTTTTAGGATCTCAGGTAGCGACAGGACTAGAGGGTATGGAGCAAAGCTGGAGATGGAGAGACTTAGATTTGATGTGAGGAGGAATTTCTTCACCGGGAGAGTGGGGAGAGCCTGGAATGGGTTGCCTAGGTGGTTGGGGTCCCACCCCTGTAGGTGTTTAAGGCCAGGCTGGATGAGGCTCTGGCCAGCCTGCTCTAGGGTGGGGTGTCCCTGCCCATGGCAGGGGGGTTGGAACTGGATGATCCTGTGGTCCCTTCCAACCCTGACTGATTCTATAGCTTCTTCCCAGGGAGGGAGATGGGGCACTGGAGGAGACTGCCCAGAGGGTTTGTGAGGTCTCCTTCTCAGGAGATGCTTGAAACCCGCCTGGACCTGGTCGGACTGTCCTGCTGTGGCAGGGGGATTGGACTGGATGATCTTTCCAGGTCCCTTCCGATCCCTGTAATGATTCTATGATTTGAAGTGGGAGTACACAGTGTTTTCTAATGACAGGCATTGTCCTCAAGCATTCTGGATCATTTTATCACAGATGGGGACTTTTGCCCCTTTTTCTCTCCAGGACTTTCTGACAGTTTGATTTTTTTTCCAGGCTTGGTCCCATTCTTCATGCTCTTTAGATAACTGCTTCTTATGCCCAGTGATTGATGCCTGGGCAAGAAGTAGAACTCCATTTGCTATAGTGGCTCCTACAGAATATTTTCAACGATTGTTATTTACTGTCTGCATCGTGAAATGCATATGGGAGAAGAGCAACGGATCATCACTCATCTCAACTAAAGAAATCCCATCACAAGCTGTGAAACAGTCTATGATTCAGGATCTCTTGCCTGTATGTCTGCTAAACCTAACATTCCTACATAGTCTCTGCTGAGCACAACTGCTGCTGCACTGTCTTCCTCAAACTCCTAACACTTGGCCGCTGTATGTCCTTTCTTTACACCAACCAGTTCGATCCTCTCATTCATTTTCAGAATAATCAGTTATCTGACACTGAGCTTTTCCTTTTATCTTTCTCCTTTATGGGAGTCCAGTCCTCCCGTGTTTGAGTTGTGTGTGATTGGGTCCCAGAGACGCAGGCACACATACACACACATGTAGAGGACACTGGTCTGGCTGATATGGTGATGTTAGGTCATAGGCTGGACTTGACGATCTCAGAGGTCTTCTCCAGCCTCAATAATTCTGTGATATCTATCCACACAGACTACCACAGAGAGAGATTCGAGCAGATCCTCTTTGAGACAGTGCCTGAGCCTCTCCTGTAAGAGCCCATCTCCATGGTGATGGCTTCTGGTCTCTGTTGTGTCCACTGCCATCCAGACAATGCGTGTCTGTGCATGCTTAATTATTCAGCTACCGAAAAGGATGAGAAAAACTGTGTTGATCTCCTGAGTGATGAATAACTTTCTAGATCCATTATTGCATCAGTCTCACCATAGGAAGTCTGTGTTAGTGCCACCTTACAGTCGCTTTTGATGTGGACAGCAGAGCAGGTTACAGAGGTTTGCAGCAGTTAGGACAAGCTCTGTTTCCTCGTTTTGTTCTCTCTTGTAATTTTGCAGTTGTACCCTACTTTGTAAAGATCTCTGCACGTACTAATGTGACCCGTTCGTGGTCATTCCCAGTGATGTTTTCTCACCACAAAAAGATTCTATCGCATGTATGTGCAGAACTTTGACTACTGTCTGCTGCTCAGTGGAGGTGGGCATAGTGTGAGGATATGAAGCCTTCTACTGCTTCTCTTCACGGGCAGAGTGCTTTCATTTTACCTTCTGTGATTAGAATGGTAGAAGAGTCCTCTAGAAGGAAAGAAAGCGGTAAATCAAGCATCATAAAAATGTTCTCACTCAAACCTTTTAACAGCCTGACTTTTCTTTCTGAATCAACAATGACTCAAGCTGTCTGATTATTTTTAAGGACAAGGTCACCTCTTCCATGCAGCAGTACAGATCCCCACTGAAATAACTTAAGTCAAGACAATTACACCTATTTAAATCAAGAGATATTTATAATGAGAGTTAGCTTCCCCTGCATATAAAATGAAGATTAACTGAGGGAAAGGCAGTTTGGCAGCTCAGAGCAGGACTGACACCCTCAGAAATTTATCAGAGATTTATCAGTCATGTGTCAGGACCTTCAGACCTTTGAATGATAAGACTCTAGCACACACAGGGTGAAAATAAACCTTGGGTCTACATCCACGCTGGGGAAAAGGTTAATCAAAAGGTAGCTTGGGTTATAGAAACAAATTCCAAGCCTGAATAAAAAACTTTGCAGAGTTTTTTTGACTGCAAGTTGTGAATTCAGCTGCACTGCAGTTCTTGCTGTTGCTGGGTATCATAATCTACCATCTCCATGTTAATTCCTCATTAGCCATCTCGGAAAGATGCATAGAATCATAGAAACATGGGATGACAGGGGTTAGAAGTGACTCTGGAGATCATCTAGTCCAACCCCATTGATGGAGCAGGATTCCCTACAGGACATTGCACAGGAACAGATCCAGATTATTTATTCCCTGCCTCAGTTTCTCCAACATCTTACAGAGTCCATCATCGTCTTGAATATTTGAGGGAGAGCTTCAGGAAAAGTAATAGAAGTGATTAAATAAAAGTTATACAAATGTTTTCAGTCTGGGTAGTGAATGTGACTCCCCACTCTGCCACAGTGTTTAGTAATTGATGTTTGCCTGGCTAAGATAGACTGGAGATATGCAGAGAGAGAGATATATATGTGTATATATGCATAGTTCATGTACTCAGTATCTTCTGGGCATGTGTAGGAATGATATGAAACATCTACCAGCTCTTTAGCTTCCTTAATTGCTTGTGTCAATCTGCATTACTCTCTGGAGCCCGCAGCTGGGGGGGGAGGATGACAGTCACCTGTCCTACTGAATGTTTTGTGCTGTAGAATCTCGTTCTCAAAAAGGAATTGGCAGTTCATCTTAGCTCATTAACTCGTGTGAAGTATCGATTTCCTAATGTAAAGGAAAGGGCTGTACTGCAGGCCAAGCAAATTATTTTTGCTTTTCACTACTGACAAAGTCCATCATCATCATCATCATCTTATTTTAGGATCGCAGGCTTGACTGATACTGCACACTTAGCCCTTACACATGCAGTGAGAGGCATGTTGTGTCACGTTGTCAGAGTTTTATACCCAGAGAAGATTCACAGATTCATAGAAGGGTTGAGGTTGGAAGGGACCTTAAAGATCATCTAGTTCCATGTTCATCATCCAGTTCCAACCCCCCTGCCATGAGCAGGGACATCCCCACTAGACCAGGGTGCTCAAGCCCCCCAGCCAATCTGGCCTTGAACACTGCCAGGGAGCTGGGGGGCAGCCACAACCTCCCTGGACAACCTAATTCAGTGTCTCAGCACCCTCACTGTGCAGAACTTCCTCATGACTTCCAATCTAAACCTCCCCTCTTCCAGCTGGAAACCATTCCCCCTGCTCCTGCCACTCCAAGCCCTTGGAAACAGTCCCTCCCCAGCTTCGCTGCAGCCCTCTTCAGAAGCTGGAAGGCCAGTACAGGATCTCCTTGGAGACAAAGCTATGCTAATATGGTTTATTTTATTAGTCTGACATCTAAGATAGGTTCTGCTTTACCTGTGGCAATCACATACTTAGTTATAGCTCTGTGAAAATAGCAGCAAGAGCTCTGTACCCACTTTCTCTGCCTATCAGTTCAGAGATGCCTGTTGTATTCTGCATAACACTGACAGCAGACGACTGCCATGGCTTCATCTAGGTCATTAAAAAATATATCTTAAAAGGTAGTCAAAAGTATAAACTTACAGGCCTCTAAATATTTTACACCTGGATGCTGCCCAGAAATGCTATCAAAAGCCATCTAAACCCCACTGTTAGCATTTTGAAATAAGCTGGACTCTGTTAACACCGATTTCCCTCGCATGAGAGCTGCTCTTCAAACCCCTTTTTTGATCAAATGACTTTTCAAATCAGCTAAGAAATAACTCAGTTGGTGAGAGGTGAAAGAACAGAGACTTTAGCCAAGAAATAAGCACGGAAGAGTGAGCAGGTTAAGCTGCTCTGAAGTCCTGAAACACAAGGTCACATTAGCCTGAGATTTCCTATCTGGTTTCACAGTCATAAAATACACCACCACACAGAGCATCAATCTACTCCAATAAATGTTGTGCTGGTGAGAGTAACGTAGCGAGAGTGCTTGGAGATCGAAGAGTTGAAATAAATTCAGCTATCTTCCTAAAAAACTCCAGGAAACTGGGAGCAGGCAGTGCTGACCAACTCCAGCTCTTCCTGCAATACAACATGACCGGTGGAAAGGACACACTCCGCTACGCTAGGATAGTGAAGAGTATGCACACGCAGTAAATCTCTCATTCAAACAGCTCAGCAAGCACAGTTCGCAAACCAAAAATAACTCAACCACCACAACACCTCTCCCTTCAAAAAAAATTAAAGAAAATAAAAAAAATAATCCAAAGGAAATGGAATCCAAGAAAAAAGAAAGCAATTTAGTAAGAGCAGTTCATTCTCTGTTAGGGTGAAGTCATCATCATTCATGAAAATGCAAACTGGGTACTACTAGGTATCTTCATCATTAACTGATGGATTTAAAAAAAAGGTGAAAATAAAATTATCAGAAAAATTAAAAGTGAAATTTAAATTATAAGAAAAATTAAAAGTTGAAAATTAAACTGTCAGAGCAATCAAAAGTGAAAATTAAATTATCAGAACAATCAAAAGCATTAACAGAAACCAAAAGAGGGAAACCTTAACCTCAGGTTTTGGCCCCTAAGAAACAGGAGTTTATCTTAAATCAGTTTACTCCAGAACTCACCTAAAACACCAGTGCATTCTCCTCATGGAATAATGTTTACAGTGAATCCTTGCTTGTCTTTCCAAAGAATCTAGGTCACATGCAGAGGTACTAGCTGTTCATATGTCCAGCCACTATCACGCTGCAGATAGGTAACAAAGTGAATTATAGAATCATTAGGGACCAGAAGGGACCTCGAAAGATCATCCAGTCCAATCCCCCTGCCACAGCAGGATCACCCAGACCAAGTCGCAGAGGAACACAGTCAGGAGGGGCTGGAACATCTCCAGAGAAGGAGACTCCACAACCCCCCTAGGCAGCCTGTTCCAGTGCTCTGGTACCCTCCCTGGGAAGAAGTTCCTGCTGATATTGATAGGGAACCTCCTCTGTTCCAGCTGGCACCCATTGCCCCTTGTCCTAGCACCAGATGACCTTGAGAGGAGCCTGGCTCCATCCTCCTGACACCCTCCCCTCACCTATTTAATGTACATAGCAGCCTTTTTAAAACCTGGAGGAACAGCAGACGTTTTCTCTTTGGAGTTCTCTGTGAAGTACTAAACACAGCGGTGTTTCTCTTCTTTCCACTGGGCTGAGAAGCGTAGGACTTCAGGTTTTTTTGTGAATCTGCTTCTTCCAATAGAAAAGTCTATTTCATGTTCAATAGATAATGTCACACTTTGTGCCTACCGGTTGTTTATGAAAGCAGTCTCAATCTTGCTGTTTCATATCAAATTTATAGGAAGAAAAAAGAACCTGACTTTAAGACCAACACTCCCCCCCTGCAAAAATCTGAATGAGAGTTATGAGTTCGGTCGTTTCCTTTGCTCCAGTGGTTTAGAGCTCTCCTTCCAAAGAAGAACCGGGCTTTAAAAAAAGCAATTGTCCATTTTTATTTTGTTTACATTGCACTGAAAATTTACATCAGACTTTTACAAATCCTTTTTCATAAAAATATACTTCTTTACAAAAGTGTATGCATTAATATAAGAGGAGTAGCCAGTTGCAGAAGAAACATTTCAAACGATCTCCAATGTAGTAACCTTAACAGTAATGAATGAATCATAGTTATTGCAGTCATCTGAATAAAGAAGAATAAATAACAACCAATGATATAAAATAGAAAACGGCATCCTTGTAGTAGAATACAGTTTTGACAGAGTTGTATGAACAGTCAAAACAAAGCGCTGTAAAATGGTCTGTAAGAAAGTCATCAAACATTATAGAAATCCAAGCAGCAATCCTGGGTACAATGATTTGTTTTTTGGTAGGCACTCTCTATTCTGGTAATAAAAAGGTTCGGTTTTCACAGGAGTATTTATGTGTGAGAGGGACAAAACAGATAACTCACACTGGCTAACACACGGCATTCGTGGATCATGCTATGAAGGGAAGATGATGACGGATGGCAAAGAAATGACGCGCTTGCCACGGAAAAATTCTGAGAGAAAATAACTGTGAACCCAAAAATCCTTAGGAGGGATTCTGGAATAGCTAAAAACTTGTATCTCAGGGCTGCGGCATCTGAGTTGTCCCTACAACGAATGGATTGTCCCTATTAAAACCATGGCTTTATATATATATATATATATATATAATGGTTTAGTTGTCATTGCACTCGGGGAAATATAGTCAATTTGAAATCAGTAGCCGTAAAGATTTCTTTCCATCAAGTTTGGAAGAGAGAGATAAAAGAGAGGTGACAACACAACAGTATCAAATCATAACTTCCTCTTGCCTTGTAAGTTTGTCGGAATGCGNTATAATGGTTTAGTTGTCATTGCACTCGGGTAAATATAGTCAATTTGAAATCAGTAGCCGTAAAGATTTCTTTCCATCAAGTTTGGAAGAGAGAGATAAAATAGAGGTGACAACACAATAGTATCAAATCATAACTTCCTCTTGCCTTGTTTGTCGGAATGCGTCAACGTCGGTGGGATCTCACCATGCTTTATGCATGCATTTTGCCAAGATGCTGAGGGAACAAACTGAGGTGCTACTGTCTGGATTTAACTACAATGGATTGAAAAACGGGCTCGTAAAATTGCGTTACGAGGATCGGATCAATCATGTTACTGTAAACTGCACTTTTTCCTCAGGAATATCGTTAAATTCTATTGTCACGTTTGAAACAGGTGGAAGATGGTGGCTCTTTTGAATGATCTCCAACAGTAAGGAACACGGCCACATGACAAAGCTCAATCCATACCAGCTCCTTGATTGCAAAATGTGCCCAGCTGTACGACTTGACAACAGAAATGTCGAGACATCACCCTTCGTGGGTATTAATGGAAGCAGGAAAAAGGAGCTCGACTTGGAACATGACAAGGAAGCAGGATGTGAAGCAGGGAAGGAAATTCATTAACGAAGAATATGACATTTTCATTTTTGTTCTGTGACGTGAACAGAGTAAGCTGTACTTGCTGATTTCTAAACACTACATCCTGGACTGACAAATTAAATACTGAAAGGGCTGAATAGATGACAAATAAAAAGGTCTAAAATGATGAGAAAGATGCGTGACTGTTAAAGAGAAGTCAGTGACCTATTGTTTCCTGTAAGTATAGCTCTTATTTTCTACCTATATCGGTTTTTTAACCCATTCCCTTTATTATAGTTCTTATAAAGCACAGAAATACTGATAGTGGATGCTCCTCCAATATATGCAAATATGTTTTATGTTTTAGAATAACCTCCTTTTTTAAAAAAGCAAATAAACTGTGAGTAGCACTCATGGAGTGCAGCAAATTGTTGTAAAACTCTCCATGCTGCTGTACACGAAGAACAATTCTGATCCAGTTTATGAAAAAAAACAAACTCAAAATAAAATAACCACAACCCATTCTTCTCTATCATCTTCAGGAAAAGGTGACCCAGTATATCCTGAAAAGTGTGCTTTAGTATCATGGTTTTACTTACTTCTTCTTATTATTCTTTTTTTTATTCTTATTATTCTTTTTCTAAATCAGTGATCTGTGTGTGCACTGTGTCGAGTGTCAATTGCCAGACTTTGAAAACATCTCATTACCACATTAGACCATTGTGCAAACGGTGTTCAGGTTGGGATCAAATCGGACTGCTTTCCCTTCCACAGACTTTGCATTTGTGTCATACATGGGGTTTTCAAAAGCAGCTTGTCCGTTATTGTTTTCATGTACAGAGCATCCTGTGTACTGTGTTTTAGGTGCAGTCCTGCAGAAGAAAAACAGAGTGGTAGTAACTGCGGATTTCCTGACTGAGTGTTTTCAGTGTCTGAATAGAAGTTAGCTCCCAGTTTCAATTATGGGAGATAAATAAAACACCTCAGGTTTTTGTACAGTATCTGTGCTACGAGTTAGCATTCTTTAGAACAGCTGAAACAACCTGTGATTCAGTTAAAAGGGTTTTCACTGAAAAACTTAGTTAACAACCTGAGAAGAGGTATTTTAGCTCAGATGATCAAATAACTAGGCAACCATTAGTTAAGAATACATCAAAATCATGTAAAGATGCTATAATACCCCAGCCAGAGGAGTGAAATGTGATTTTTCCCTGTGGCGGCTCCACTTGTTACCAACAACGAATTTAGAGCTGAAACAGTGTCTTTTTCACTAATTCAAACCAGCAAAGTTCAATCTCTTGGAACAAAATTGTCATTTCTGATGTTAAACCCAATGCCCACTGTACTGTAAACCTCCGACATCAATGGAAAGACAAGTGCTTGCAGCACTCAGTTAGTAAGAAATGTATAAGAAATTAAGAAGAGTATTTTTCATCCTCTGAAGCTGTTCAAAACCAAGTGGTACCGTTTAAAAAGGATGGCACGTGTCTTAAGCTAACGTTATCCCACACAACACATCACAGTTATTATCATCAAGCTACCGGATGTCAATCAGCATCTGACAGTAGGCAAGGAATTGTCATTGAAGTGACTACATTTCCTTCCATCATCTGATGCTTTAAAGCTCTAGGAAAGGGTTGTTTACTTGACCCCTAATCCAAAGAACTCATACTGGTCTAGCTAACATTCACGAAACTATTGAGCTTAGATTAATGAACTCGAGAAGACTCGTGGCTCTGCAACCTAATTGAATATGAAGGAATAATTTCAGATGCAGAAACAGTCCCATAATGAAACCTCTCAATGGCACACTACTTGAATCGACCTGCAAGCCAATAAACAGAGCAGCCCTTAAATAAATGACTCGAGACACGGCTCCTAAGTCTGTCATATAAAAAATTACATGCAATCTACTGTAAGTACACAAAAGGTCTATGCATTGTATTATTCCCCGTGTGCCAATAATTGATTACATCCTTCCTGTTATCATAAAGGGAGAAATTGATAACATTTTTAATGGGTAGGAATGAAAACTATAGTGTGGGCCAATACATTGACCTCTCTGTCATTATGCCACATCTCAACAGAGGCAGGAATAAGTGTCTACATCCACATTTTGCAAATATTTGGGGATTTCGTGGAAAACTTTGCAATTAGGGAGAGTGAAGGCAATAAATACAGAGTCATACGGGAATTTGCTGTAGATATTTCTGCACTTACCTTTGTTTATAAAGATAAAAGCCAAAACCAGCAAATATAAGGGCAAAGAAAGGCACAAGGATAGCAATGGCCACTGAACTACTATTTGTACCATGTGGTTGATTAGAAGAATTTGAACCTTCAGACATGTTCAGACCTATAAAGAAAAATAAGAAAAATCAAGTCAGTTAATGTACGTGTCTGCTAATCCTGGCACACGCTAGTGCATGCACTTCAGAATTCAATAATAACTCCTGACTGGGTCATAACAATCTGTTTCGATGTCTAAATACAGCTGTATGCTGAGACCTTCTGGAAAGCAGATGTAGTGTGTGATCATGGAGTAACAACAGCTGGAAAGGACCTACAGGATCATCAACCTTCATTCCAGTGTCTCCCTAACTGGAGACCATGGCCTCTAGTGCTCTAGCTACTCGTTTTTTAAACACCTCCAGGGATGGTGACTCTACCACCTTCCTGTTCCAGTGCCCAGCCACTCTCTCAGGAAAGAACTTCTTCCTAAGCTCCAATCTAACCCTCCCCTGACACAGCTTGAGGCCATTTCCCCTTGTTCTACCATTAGAAATTTGGGAGAAGAGTCAAGCAACAGCCCCACTACAACCTCCTCTGAGGTAGCTGTAGAGAGCAATAAGGTCTCCTCTCAGCCTCCTCTTTTCTAGACTGAGTGGATCCAGAATGTTGGGACAACCATGACTTTACTCTGGGACATCAACTATCTTACTCCATGGTCCCGTATGCATTCTAGTTTGGCGTGTGACTAGCACAAATTAATATAGTGTGATACAGAAAGAGAAATGGATAATAATGATTGTGCTAGCTATTATAGTTGTATATTTCAGAAACAAATCAATGCTGCATGTGCAAACCCCAACGAAAAAGGGTAAAACACCTGAAGAGTTACACTGAAAATTCATCATGTCGAGTTCACTACTGCTGATCCAGAGTGAAATAACTGTGAAGACTCTCTAGAACCCTAGAGTGGGGGTTTTTTATTCAATAACTTAGCATTAACTGCATTTCAGTTCTTATTGAAGGAGAAAGATTGCAGTTCTTACAGTGACATCACTAATGAGTCTATGATCACAGGCTGTGGTTACCAGAGCTCTGCTATCTCAGCTGTCTTCTCCAAGAAAGGACAAATAATGACTACCAGTTACAGGCAGAACTGAACGCATAAAACGAAGAGGACAACTTTTAGGACATAAATGCTTAATAAGGAAGCAAGATACAGTTTTTCTCAAGAGCAGCATCAAGATTCACTTGTAAATATTATAGCAATTTTGCTCTCCCAGTAAATGTTCAGCTGAAATATTGTTTCAGCACCACGAGCAAGAGATCAGTTTAGCAGAGCCCTGGATTGTACGGGCTCTCTAAATAATTCAGATGTAAAATCAAAAGCATTTTACACACAGTTATACAAAAACATTGCTCAGAACCCTGCAAATGTATGGCGACACTAAGGAGGATATCGCAAGGCATTGGCAACTCCTTTCAACTTACAAAACACTCTTCTAGTTAAATGAGTATTGCAATAGTCTATGAAAAGTCAATACTGATAACATCCTGCAGTTCTCCTGCAGGACACAATAAAATATGGAACAACTTAGTCTTTGCGAAGTACCTAATCTCTGAAGTCCAAATTGTCCATAGTCTTTACCCTGGATGAATCCTTGAAAAACATACGTTGCTCCATCAGGTTCAGCAGAAACCTGTAAACAAAAAAAGCCTCTGAATTAAACAGGCAGAGTTTCTGTTTTAAAGACAGACACAGATTTCCCTGTGTTTTCTAGGAAATCTGTAACATTCAAATGCAAAGAGAGCTGCTAATGGGGTGGCTTGTGGTCACACTCTACCTTTGACCATTTTTAACTACATCACATTTTAGAATCAAAAATATCCCTTGAACTACTGGCAACTCAAGTTGTCTTACATCATAGTTACATCTTACATCACAGTTATCTGAGTGCTTTAGAAAGTAGATGGTGAATGTGATACTGTAGATCATCTCTAGCTTCCAAGTACTGATCTTTTAATAATTAAAGTAAAAAAGACCTCACATTCTATCAACAGTGGTTTCCCTTGTTCTTAATCAGTGCTTATTCAAGGATTACTGTATAAAGAGCTCTAGACCAGAAGACTACTGAATGAGGCCTTGCTATAAGACTAGACTTCCCTAGTGTGAAGTGATGTGGAAGAGAAGAAAGGTAGCACAAAAGGCCAGTGGCATCCAGGCTTGGATCGGTCAGCAATAGTGTGGCTAGCAGGGCAAGGGACATCACTCTCCCCCTGCACTGAGGAGACCTCCCTTCAAGTACTGGGGGCAGTACTGGGCCCTTCACTTCAAGAAAGAGATTGAGGGGTTGGAGTGGGTCCAGAGGCTGGGGAAGGGACTGGAGGGAAAGGCTGATGAGGAGAGGCTGAGGGAGATGGGGGTGTTTAACCCGGAGAAGACTCATGAGGACCTTCTCTTTTTGAAGGGAGGTTCAGGTGGGGGTCAGGCTCTTCTTCCAGGAAACCAGTGATAGGATGAGAGGGCAGAGCCTGAAGCTGCATCAGGGATGGTTAGGTTGGATGTTAGGAAGCCCTTCCTCATGGAAAGGGTGTTCAGACACTGGAATGGACTGCCTAGGGCAGTGGTGGAGTTCCCATTCCTGGAGATGCTGAATGACAGCCTGGCTGTGGACTTTAGTGCCCTGGTCTGGTTGATGTGGTGATGTTAGGTCTCAGGCTGGGCTGGATGAGCTCAGAGGGCTTTTTGAGCCTCAAGGATTCCATGATTCTGTGACTGTGTAAAAGGTTGTAATCCTAGGAGTATGTCCTTTATTAGGGTAATTATACTCTAAACTAACACACTGTATTCACATTGTATTTACAGGAGCAGGAGTCCCAGGACAGTCATTAGGTTTAAATTCAGTGGTCCCAAGGCAGCGTCTTTAAAGATTTTCACTTAATATTCCCTCAATGCAACTGTATGCTTTCAGCAATGACCTAAAGCTATGCATTCACTGAAGAAAGGGTGCACATGTCTGGTGAGTCTCCTGCTCAGGGATGACCTTATCACTGTCTATAACCACCTTTTAGGTCAGGCAGGGGTTGGTCTTTTCTCCCTGGACACTGGAGACAGGACAAGGGGTCACAGTCTTAAGCTCCATCAGGGGAGGTTTAGACTTGACATTAGGAAAAGGTTTTTCACTGAGAGAGTGATCCGGGTTTGGAACGGGCTGCCCACAGAGGTGGTTGGGTCACCGTCTCTGGAGGTGTTCAAGGTTGGGCTGGATGAAGTGCTGAGTGGCATGAGCTAGATGGCAGATGTTTAGGTTTACTTGGATGGTTTTAGGTTGGACTGGATGATCTTGAAGGTCTTTTCCAGTCTCATCATTACTGTGAGACTGTGATACTTCGGGGTACATTTCTTACTTTCCTATTGGTTGTGCTGAATTTGTTGAAGAAGAATGGCATTGAAATCCCACATGGATGGTAGGGACTGTACTGTCTACCTCGGTACATGTAGAGGTATGAAAGTAAATGTCTTGTTTACACCATAATTTTTTCACCTCAGCAGCAGGCTCATGAAGCCTAAGGTTTGTACAGATGAAGGAAGTAAAGCCCTCCTTACCAGTACATGTTTATAAAACAGTTTAGGGTTATTTGGCTTTGGTTTTTCACCTTTTTATAACCTATTAGTGTAGCAACACAAATTATACTACTAGAAAATTGTTATTATATCACTAGTAGTTGATGTATACACCCTGGTATATATTTTATCCTATTTTCTGGTGTCCTGTAGTGCTTTATCAGTGGGTGACATACAAGAAATGTAAGAGAACGCTCAGGCTCCTTCAAAGACACAAGGTAGGATCAGACAGATTACTTTAGGCCATTTCTTTTCTAAAAGAAATAAAATCTTTCTTCTCTGCCCAAAAAAAAAGATCTCAAACTGTGTCTCAGGCTTCCAACACATTCAGCTGCTTCCAGCCTCACATTATCTTGGGCAATGTTTGTTTTTCCAGTCTGTTCTCTGAAGGGATTTCCTTTTCATGGTGTAAACACATCCCAGCCATCTGGGCAGTTGCTGCTTCTTTTTCCTCCTTTCCTTCATCTCTCTTTTTCTCAGTTTAAGTGTTTTTATATTCTCTCTTTTAAATAATAAGCTCAGCCTCACAACATTCAATGGGCTTAATGTTTTGTTGGGGTAAAGTGCTTTATTTTCCCCATACACACAACAGTTCGGCTTTGTCATGGTATTTCTAAAAATATAAATAACCAGAACATCTCAACTATGAACACAGTGATACAAATTGCTGTAGTACTGGCATTACACGGTCTATGTTCTAACATCACTCTAAATTGGTGGTACTGATAAATCCGTATCCTACATTGATATTATAGAATCATAGAGTCATTACGGATCAGAAGAGACCTTGAAAGATCATCCAGTCCAATCCCCCTGCCACAGCAGGATCGCCCAGACCAAGTCACACAGGAACACATCCAGATGGGTCTGGAACATCACCATAGAAGACTCCACAACCCCCCTGGGCAGCCTGTTCCAATGCTCTGGTACTCCCCCTGGGAAGAAGTTCCTGCTGATATTTAGATGAACCTCCTCTGTTCCAGCTGGCTCCCAGTGCCCCTTGTCCTATCCCTAGATGACACTGAGAAGAGCCTGGCTCCATCATCCTGACACCCACCCCTCACCTATTTATAGACATGAATGAGGTCACTCCTCAGCCTTCTTATAATGATAAAGATCACAGTACCAGCGTATCTTCAACATACAAGATTTTCCACATATTGGAATAAAAATCAAAGAGAAGTAAGAAAAAGGCTTCCGTGTTAACATCCGTGTATGAATATTCCCTTATTTTCCCTCAGATTGGTTTCCTGTATCTTACAATAGAAGTTTCATTTCATGGAATTAATTGACATCACTAACAAGATTCCTTTTCATAGACTCATTAGGGATCAGAAGGGACCTCAAAAGGTGATCCAGTCCAATCCCCCTGCCACAGCAGGATCACGTAGACCAAGTCACACAGGAACACATCCAGGTGGGTCTTTTGAGACAAGTCAGGATTGTTTTGGGGTGTAGAGCACCAGCACAATTGAAAAAACACAACAACCCCCCATTCTCTCCCTTTTGTAGCAGAAATATACTCACAAAACCATCCATAGCCCACTTTTCCTCTTTCAACTTGCTCGCAGATGCATGGGATGGTGCTTTGATGAGATATATGTGGAGCATTAACCGAGCTTCCTGGCTTTTATACACTCCTGCAGAACATAGTGTTAAAAATTTATACTTGTGTGGAGTAGAGAGACAATTTCATCCTTGAGAATAAGCATTTAATCTCTTGCCTTAAAAAGGGAAACAAGCCTTAGACAGAACAAACATTGACAGTAATCTGATTTGAAATGGAAATTACTGTTATGAATCAGGCAGGGTGTATGTGAAACTCACAGCCCCACTGTCTGTGGCTGTAAGGTAGTCATCGTGTAAAGCAGGTGGTAATAAGAACATCCACATCTACATTCTTTTCCTCCTGCCCCTCATCCATTAAAAATAGCTAAGAAAAATTAAATCTCAAACAACGGAATTGGTGTTCAGCACTCAGTATCATGACAGTTTATTCCAGACAATGAGACTTGGCCACATAACCTTACTTGTTAACAAAAGGAATGAAAATAGCGGGATATGTTTAGGAACTTAACCTTACTTCATAAAGACAAGAGTGAGTAGTGGAAATGCAGCCAAGAGAGTTCCCTCCTGCATTTGTAACCATTATCATCACTGAATGGTCCACCAATTCAGACTTTAACTAGAAGACTTCTCTAGTACTGTCAATACGTTCAGGCAAAGCACTGGAATCACTGTTTCTTTCATATGAAGTCTTCTATTTACTGAATCTCACAAGGTTATGTTGGATCTTCCATGAACTGAACCTACTGATGGCTAAAATGTAAACAGTAACAGACCTAAAGTGAAAGCCTAAAGGATAAAAGAACCCTCAAGAATTACACATCCACCTCCAAACTGAAAAGGAAACGCAATGGTTCATTGAGTCACGACATCATGGAGCAGACTTGATGCTGCAAAGTAATTAAATGCTGGCTTTCATCCCTCTTTGATTTATTTTCTAGATGTGTACTTCCTAATAAATGAGGATGACAAGACTAGGTTTAGTTAGCCTGTCTTAGCTATGGATGAACTAAACTAGATTTATTTTATTAACTGAAAACTCCAGTGAGAGAGTAGTTCCCTTAATTTTTATACTTCCTTATTTTTGTGTTTATATGGATTCCGTGATAAGAACTGGATTCAGCCCATAGGAGAAGGTCCTGGCTCTCTGTGTTTGGTTTGTACGGCAAGATCTTGGTAGTGGGGTCAGAGACAGGTCAACATACATCAATGTCATCACAGCACTTACTATTCAATAGGCTAATGAAGAAAATCTCAGGAACAGTAATTTCACTGTATTTATAAGGTTTAAGGAAGAAGCATGACATTAGGATGATTCTTTCACTCCACATTGACTGTTAACTGCAAAAACCTTTGGAACTTAAAAAAGGGAGGGAAGGAAACGGTGGAAAAACTTCTACATCAGAAAAGGAACTAAACTAGATTGAAAATCAATCTACTAAGTGAAGAGAGTTTCCAGAAGATGGTAGAAGGTTAAATGTTATGCAAAAAATTACAGGGAACCAACACACACAAGGCAGCAAAAAATAAACTAGAAATGAGTTTTTCTTATCCCCTACCTGATAGCAGCAGCTCCATGTTGCTGTTTGTGAGCGTTGCATTGACTCTTCCTGAAGTTGCATTGAAACTGGTGACTGTCAGAGTCATGGGCTGCTTCTTGCTTTTGTAATTGTAAGATCCTTTCCATATATAATTTTGGGCAAACACATCATCAGGAACTAGACAGACATCAAACAGGATTCAACACGTTTGGCCACGTTTAGTACTAAGGAAGTCAAGCATCCAATGTAACGTAGGAAGCACCCAGATACTATCTGGAAAATGTCAGTGTTTCCTCTACCCTCTCTATTTTTAATTCTAACGGGCATCATCTTCACACATGCAATACAGAAACCTGGCAGGAGTGTTTATGAAAGGAGTGTGTTTGTACTGAAACGCACAACAGCAGCTCTGCCTTCATTTGTTCCTTTCCTGAACTACAGACACAACCTCACAAAATCCCAGTTAATCCATTAAAAATTGAGTTGGCTGCAGCCAGGGTTAGAGATGCTACCTTCTCGATGTTAAAATTGGCTTTTTTGAAGCTGAAGACCAATACTGAAGTACTCAGGTAAAATGATTGTAACTAGCAACATGCAAATAAGTCCAAGAGTGTGCAAAACAACTGTGAAAGATGCCTTTAAAGTATTCCTGGGTGAGTAATCCAGTTTCCTAATGGATACACTGCATAGGGTCTTGCATAGAATGCAGTGATTTCACTGCAAGCAATAAAACTCTCTTCATACAATAGAAATTGTATATGGATAAAAGCAGTATCATACAGTGTGGATGGACTTCAACACTGAGGAATGATTTAATGCATGGGTTTGTTCTGTTAATGTAATTCCTGGTGTAATAGTTGAGTCTGACTAAATAAATCCTTATTAAATAAATCTATAGTTGAGTCTGACTGAATAAATCCTTATTGCCTTCTGTATAAAACTGATTAACACTATAGTGACATCACAGTACTTACCACTTAGTTTGGGACTTGGTGTTCCCAGAGCTGGTCTGGGATCCTTCACTAAGATTTTGGAACCAGCTGTTAAAAAGAATAAAAAGGAAAATATATTAGTGAGAAACTGGGAAAATCATTTCCCTCGTGGAATGTATTTGTTACAAAGGGTTTCGAGATCCAGTTGAAACACAAATATGAGTGAGCTTTCAGTCAGAGTCAAGTCTTGGAATGTTAGGACCACTGATTCTTCTGATTTTGCAGTCTGAGTCAGTCACGTAGATGTTACCAAGCCATTTGCTATACAAAGAGTGTAGGCTTCCACTTCAGAAATCACACTCAGAATTCAGCATCTTGGACGAGCTAGTAGATTTGGGATCTTTTTTAATATGTATAAGGCAACTTAGGTCATTAAATTGCGATCAACACAAAACAGCACTGCAAAAGAGTGCTTCAACTGGAAGGAACCTAAGTGAAGAGACGCTTTAAATCATGTTTCTCTCCAGAACTTAGTCTTCGGCAGAACTCAGTGACACATCTTGTGTTCACGGCTGAGAACCCAAAGAGGAGTGCTTTGTCTCCTAATGATGGAGGAAAAGCTGACCATGTCTTTAAAAAAACAGCATTAGAAGGAGGCAAATACTTGAGGCTTTCCACAGCATCTCCAACTGTTCAGGTGATTAGAGCACTCGAAGAATTTAATGTCTTCTCAGCTTAGAGCATGAATTCCCCTACTGCTAAAGATGAGGACCGAAACACAGTGTTTATTTAGCAGAAGCAAGTTTGGATTCACCAGAATGCAAAGGCGACACAGAATTCTGTCTCCTAGTACAGAATGCTGTCATGAACCACCATGCTCCACACCTTGCTCCCACAGTTATTTCAACACTTCGGATTCTGGCTTTGAACCCAGGCCTTTTATTTTATTTCTGATCAATCCCAGAATCATTCAGGTTGGAAAAGACCCTCTGGATCATCGAGTCCAACCATCAACCCTACTCTACAAGTTCACCCCTGAACTCTATCCCCTAACTTGACAACTAAGTGACCCTGGAACACAGCCACGGATCTGGACACAACCCACTCCCTGGGCAGCCCATTCCACTGTTTGACCACTGTTTCAGTGAA
>VZRI01008336.1:56909-164036 GCA_013397515.1 Upupa epops
CCAGAACTGGACACAATACTCCAGATGCGGTCTCACCAGTGCAGAGTAGAGGGGGAGAAGAACCACTCTCCATTTGCTAACCACACCCATTCTGATCCCCCTCAGGATGCTGTTGGCCTTCTTGGCCACAAGAGCGCATTGCTGGCTCAGAGTCATCCTGCTGGCCACTAGGACCCCCAGGTCCCTTTCTCCTGCACTGCTCTCCAACAGGTCAGTGCTCAACCTGTACTGGTCCCTGGGGTTGTTCTTGCCCAGAAGCCAGACTTGTTGTACTTCATTACGTTTCTCTCTGCCCAGCTCTCCAGATGCCTTCTGTCTCTAGAAGGAGTGTCACCGTCTATATGCACTCTGTAACTGAGCTAATGCACTGCTAGCAAATTCACTGGCTGCCTTCTGCAGGTTTTGAATAGTTGATTCAGGAAAGGCAATCAGCTACGGTGACCCCTTTTCCATCAGACTGTACCATGCCCTGACACAGCATGAATTCTGATATTGGAAAGACTAATTTCTTATCCAACAGAAAATGCTGCAATGCACACAGAAAATCAACCCCCCAGCCGGGATGGCTGTGTTAACACATTGGTCAAAAACTATGAGGAGCAGTGGAATTTTCTGCTCCTTCTCTCTTCTGCCACACAAAAAATAAATTCCATGACTTAAGCAAGCATAGATTTCCAAACTCTTGCTCTTTGTCCCCTCTTCCTTAAACTTTCCAAAGGACTTGCTCACACGGAACGTTCCTGCCCTCTGCCTCTTACAACAGACACCGTATGGGAAATCAATGCACACACAGCCTGTGGAGGAACAAAGGGCTTTATCTGTCACACAGCAGACACACACGGATTTATGGACTATGGGACTGTCTGCAGAAATGTAGGCTAAGTCCTAAAAAGATGGATGAATTTGGGGCAGAAGAAAACTGACTGTGCGATTGACGGATCGTCGTCGTAATTAATGCTCTCATTAGAAAACTTCTGGAAAGACTTAATTAGAAAAGATAGGAAAACACTTCCAGATTTTGAACAGAGAGGTTGGAAATCGTTTCCTCTCCATTCTCAAGGAAAGAAAATTAGAACTAATTTTGCTTTTGTTATGTTTGTATTTTTTATAGAACTAATAGTTACCAAATCATCCGATATCTGCCTTCTACATCGGTAACCAGGCACCACAGTAAATCACCACAGCTTTCCTCGGATATTGGGAAGGGGGGTATAGAACAGGCTAAACTTGTAGCAAACTAGAAGCTCTGTCAGTGCTTCCAATGCCAAATTAAATCTCCTCCTAAGGAGTGGGAGCGAGTCCTTTCCTACAGACTTTAACAGCGATGGGTTCATGATGCCTTGGTGCAGAGCCTGTGAGGTTACCTCATTCTTCAAAGACATCTAACCAATTGATAGCGACCTGTAGTCAGGAACTTGCAGGCATTTGCCTACACTTATTTTGCCATGAAGATTAAAACTCCTTTGCCCAAATTACTGAATCAACAATTAAGCAGACAAACGGACTAGCTCATACGTAACAACCGTGCCAAACCAAAGACCCGGCCGTATTCCACTCTGAATGAATGGTTCCTGTTGTAACTACACTTTGCATGTCTTCAGCTACAGGCTTTACGGAACCAAGCTGGGAATTAAACTTCTGATGTCAAGAACTGCTTAAAGATTGGTCATTGAGAATGACTTTCACCAGCTCCCTCTCTGTTCTGCCAGATGGCTGCGAGTTCAAGCTCTCTGACAAGCACTGGCTGCCAATTGATTCCTCTTGCAAGTAAAGGGGTAGCCACTGCACATCAACCGCGCTCGATTAATGTAATCGCTGCATGAAACCTTGGACTGCCAGGCAGCTGCACTCTGAGCTAGCTATACCTCTTTAAAAAGTCCCTTTTTCAGAGCATATGGCAGCACTGAGCAGTCCAAACTCAAGGATGATCAAGAGTTTGTGGTATCGGGAAAAGAATGGAAGGACAAGATGCTTCAATCAAGAACAAATGATGCGAAGAATTTGTTATGGTCTTTGATGTTATAATAGTGGACTCTAGGAGAAAACTTAAACAACAAATAGACCCTTCATACATTTGTGGATGACAACAAGTTGAGGGGCAGTGTTGATCTGCTGGAGGGGAGAAAGATGCTGGGTCGGTGGGCAGAGGACAAGGGGATGAGGTTTAAAGGACCAAGGTGCAGGGTCCTACATTTTGGTCACAATAACCCCTGCAGCTACAGACTGGGGGAGAAGTGGCTGGAGAGGGATCTGGCAGAGAGGAATCTTGCAGTACTGGTTGACAGTGGGCTAAATATGAGGCAGCAGAGTGCCCAGGTGGCATGAAAAGCCAATGGCATCCTGGCTTGGATCAGCAATAGTGTGGCCAGCAGGACTAGGGATGTCATTCTCCCCCTGTCCTGGGCACCAGGGAGACCTCATCTCGAATCCTGGGGGCAGTTATGAGCCCCTCGCTTCAAGAAAGAGACTGAGGGTCTGGAGAGGGTCCAGAGGAGCAATAAAGCTGGGGAAGGGACTGAAGGGAAAGTCTAATGAGGAGAGGCTGAGGGAGCTGTTTAACAAGGAGAAGAGGCTCACAGGGGAACCTTATAGTGCTCTGTGACTACCTGAAGGGACACTGTAGTCAGTTGGGGGTCGGGTTCTTCTTCCAGGCAACTAATGATAGGACGAGAGGGTATGGCCTGAAGCTGCCATGGGAGGGTTAGGTTAGATGACAGGAAGCCCCTCCTCACGAAAAGGGTGGTTAGACATTGGAATGGACTGCCCAGAGCATTCCCCATCCCTGGAGGTGTCTAAGGACAGACTGGCTGTGGCCCTTAGTGCCCTGGTCTGGCTGATGTGGTGATGTTAGGTCCTAGGCTGGGCTGGATGAGCTCAGAGGGCTTTTCCAGCCTCAGTGGTTCTGTGATTCTGTGAAATGGTGTGGGGAAGTATTTTTCCAGAAACAATGTCTTTGTCTGTATTCGAGCTCTGGCTCATACAACATCAGCAGCACTTAGCTGCTTAGCTGTTGATATTATGAACATTTTATTTGGGGAAAAAAAGGGAAATCTAGCCAAAACAGGGAACATTTTTGAAAGAGAGAGATGAAAAACAAAAAAGAAATAGTAGAAGAATGGAGAACTGCAGTGGTTAGCAAGCTGCCTCACACACTCACCTACGGAAAGGTCAGATTGAACTTCAGAAACTAAATCCAAGAAGATGAAATTATTCTCTCCCGGTTAGACCGCTGGCTCAAGATCACTACAGAGTTGAAGCAGTATAATTCTACTGCAAAGTCTACAGAACTTCCTTCTTGAGTGTAATCAACTGAAAATCTCTCAGAGGCATCATAATCATTTCTTTGAAAAGATTTTTTTGAAATAATGAGTGGAAGCCAACGAAAAAGCCACATCTGCTATTGTAATGAAATCTGCAGCCATATCAAAACCCATCAATAATGTAGCTTTCAGATTAACACCGTTTGCTGCCTACAACTTAGAACTTAATTATGTACAGAGGGAAAAAGAGAAACTCATCAGGGAATCACCCCAAGGTTTAGTCAACACCAGTGAAAGAAAAAACTTAGGGTATCAGAGAAGGCTCAGGATGAGTAATGAGGAAAGAGATTATAATGAAACTTCTCCTGTTGTACAGGTAGCTGGATCTGAAAACAAGACAGCACCTCTTAATCTTGTTTTGTCTTGGATCACTTGTTCTGCATTGCCTGTAGTTTTGTGTTCGTGTTGAAGGCTTCCTGTTTTCTTACAAAGTGCTCACACATCTACCTCAATCTGCACACTGCTTACAAAGTACTCACACAGCTACCTCAATCTACACACTGCTTACAAAGTACTCACACAGCTACCTCAATCTACACACTGCTTACAAAGTACTCGCACATCTACCTCAATCTACACACTACTTACAAAGTACTCACACATCAACCTACACACTACTTACAGAGTACTCACACAGCTACCTCAGTCTACACACTGCTTACCAAGAGTTCATGCATTTACCTCAATTTACACACTACTTAGAGAGTACTCGCACATCTACCTCAACCTACATACTCCTTCCAAAGTACTCACACATCTACCTATGTCATTCTCAATCTAGAAATGATGCCACAGTTTTGGAAGCTATAACAGGATTTCACTTGTCCCGGGTTTGAATTAACTGAGCCACTGGATGAGAGGGGAGTAATGTAAAAATGGTGACAACTTTAAAGAGGAAAAAGGCACTACAGTTGAACAGGACTGTGAAGTAAATACATACGCAGACACTGAGGAACTTCACCGCTCCACGTTCCATTCCCAACACAAGTCAAAACAGCAGGAAAAGAGAGTTCATATCCCGGAGAGCAGACATAGCTAATGCTGAATCCCCAGTCCAAGTTTGTTCCTTCCAACCTTCCATTAGAGATCTGCGGAGGAGTTGGGCAGGTAACAGCTGCAATAATATTCAAAATAATTAGACCCAGATGCTGTCAGTCTCCCCAGCGCACACAATTACCAGCAGAACCATATGTGCTAATTTCGCCTGTTTTTAGAGGACAGCACAGGCAGGATACGGTATCTTCCCCGGTGTGCTCTTGCCACGTTTCTCCTGAGTTCCTTCACTTAGGACACTGGGGCCGATTGATGAAGTGTCTTAAGTCAAATGGGATTCTGCATAAAGCCAAATAGGAATAATTCCCTAAAAATTTGTATGAAGAGCATGAAGTGAGATGCCTGGTTATACAGGGCTGGGGTTATCTATTTAGACAACAGAATACAATTATCTACGTTACCATAGCAACAGGCAAATGCATCCTTCCTGTTAACTGCTTAGATATTTGCTAGCTATTAATGCCCAGGGATGAAATTCCACGTTGTTTCCCAAAACATGACTGGAAAGCCCATCTCTAAGCACCACATTCTGGTTAGCATTTCTTTAGTAGTAAGCATTGAGTGACAAGGTTTTGGGGACTTTGACTGCAGCGCTGATCTGTGTCTGCATAGCAGATGGCAAAAATGCACCTGCTAGGAGATTTCTGCGGAAGGAAAACATTCTTGAAGGGAAACTGGGATAGACTCGTTCCCAAAGCAAGCTTGAAAAACACCTTTCACCCTCAGCAAGAGAGTTTGGTTGAGTTCAACTGAGAAAAAGGATTTCCAGCATCTATTCAGGTCAAGATAAGCTTATCTGGAGTGGGGAGAAACACACTGTGAAGTGAGAGATGGCTCCATAACATTGACATTAGTTGAATAGATCAAGAATTTCTCTGAGGCTTTAAAATGTCTGTAGATCTGGAGCTCAGGGACATGGCTTAGTCATGGGCTTGTCAGTGTGGGGTTAGAGGTTGGACTTGATGATCATAAAGGTCTTTTCCAACCTAAATGATTCTGTGCTTCTGTGATTAACAGCTCCTCATGCAAATACATCTCATTTCTAGCTAGATGGAGAGAACTTCAGGACTTGCCACCTCTTAAAATGATCAGTGTGACCACCCCCGAGAAGGCCAACAAGAAGTCTTTCAATACAATTTCTCATTTCCAGCCCTCCCAGGAAACAGAAACAACTTCTCAGCTGTAGGAAAGAGGATGGAAAAACACCACGGGAGAGCAGAAATAGAGATAGAACTGTACTGATGAAGAAAGAAGTGTGATTGTATGAATAATGGAGGAGCATCAGAAAATTTCTAAGGGAAAGCTGAAGGAGAAAGGCTGTGAAAGGAGTTAAATGAAAAACAACCTGCATTACACAGAGAAATGGGTAAACTTAGGCCAAATGTACAGGATTGGATGAGAAAGGGGTAAAAAGTGAAAAGCTGGGGGAATGTTTTAGCCAAAGAAAGAAAACAAACAACTATGTTTTCATTTAATGGCGACAGTTGAGATATATGGGGAAGGTGACTATGCTTAAAGCAGAGAACACACAGGTCACAGTAGAGGAAGAAATTAAATGCTGCACTCATAACATTTAAACATAGGTTTAAAAGGCTGGCATCTGGCTGGAAACCAAAATGAATAGCACAGGAGGTCTGCATATCACAGCCTGATCTGCAAAGGCTACACCACGGACCAATTCTCCATCCTCGCTATACCCTTCAGTGGGAGAATTTCAACTATTTACCCCACAAAGGTGCTGCGCAGCATCACCCGTGGCTGCTTGAAAATGCTGGATGAAAGTAGGGCTATCATCCAACAGTCCTTCTGTTTGCAACCCAGGAAATCAAAACCTAAAGATCAAGGCCCTATTTTTAATACTGTCTCTGGAGTTCTGATTTATAGTAACAACAACACCCCTAAACACCTGATCCAGAATAGGATGATGGTGGAGGCTACTGTTTCACGATGCTTTAATAAAAGTCAGAATTAATACTCTAGGCAGTTTGCTTTCTCCAGGAGCTTCAGGCCTTGTCTTTTTAAAAAGAACTGAGGTTTAAATTTTAAGCTGGATAATAGAGAAGCAATGGTCATTAATTAGGAAAGGAAACTGTAAAAGTCGGATGGACGTTGATGGGTGAAAAAAGCCCAACAAAACGGCACCCAGCGAGAAGGCAGAACGCCTCTCTGAATATTTTGCTCAGAGATTTCATCATAAATATGTATAGCACCATTTCTCAGTGTCAGAGATGAGAGTAGATTACACATGCCAGTCCACGAAAAAGTTAATGCTTGAATAGTTGGGTGTTCATCTGCAGATGAACACTCATCCTTTGCCAACTAGGCAAAGCCAGAGACTCATTTATGGCTTCTATTTCAATGGCACAGGGACAACTGCGCACCCAATCTTCTACCCAGTTGGTTTTGCAATGGCTTTAACTGTTATACATTTCAAACACGATGCTGTAGATTATGTTTTGATTTTAATTACAGCCAAACAAACTTAGCAAATTCATTTCAAAAAGAATAGAGGTCAGAGAAACCTAATGTGAACCCAGAGAGAAAGCAGCAAAATGCTGCTTCTCACAGCTGTGGTATCAGGAGGAGAGAGAAACAGGACTCCAGAGAGAAGATATTTTTAAAGTTTCTCAAAGAAAACATTCTGATGACACAGATAAAGTGGTCTTGCAGTAACAGCCACATCATTTGGTGTTTAAATTTCAACAGAGAGCATTAAACAAATCCCAATAAAGCTGAAAAATCAGGAATTCAACTAGTGAGAGACAAGGAAGATCTGAAAATTTATCCTGCCAGGCTTTTTAGTACAGAAAATAAAGAGGATGCAGAATCACACAACTACTGAGGATGCAAAAGACCTCGAAGATCAGCCAGCCCAGCCTAGGACCTAACATCACCACATCAGCCAGACCAGGGCACTAAGTGCCACAGCCAGTCTGTCCTTAAACACCTCCAGGTATGGGGACTCCCCCACTGTGCTGGGCAGTCCACTCCAGGGTCTGATCACTGTTTCCATGAAGAAGAGCTTCCTAACATCCAACCTAACCCTCCCCTAGCTGCCTCAGGCACTGCCCTCTCGTCTCAGAGGTCTTTTCCTGCCTCAATAATCCTGTGATTCAGTGCAGTGACCAAAGGATGAAGTCACCGTTCCTGCAGCCAAAAACCTAGCTCAGAGCATTCACACTGAAATTAAGTTTTGATTTCTGTGTAAATTTTTGTCTGACTCATTACAACCAACAGAGGACACGAATGTCACAGAAGAAAGAGCTGACCCGATAAAACTCATACCTTTGCATGTCGGGATGACTCCACTCCAGGTGCCATTGCTAGTACACGTGCGAATCAGCGAGCTGTTCGAGTCCATCGTGTAACCAGGTTGGCACATGTAAGTCACGTTTTGTCCCACGACATAATCATCACCGTATCTCATGCCATTGGCTGGGATGCCTGGATCTCCACAACTGATAACTGCAAGTAAACAGTTGAAGAATGGTTTTTAAAAGCTACACGTGATTTGTTTAGTATGTGAGGGGAAAAAAGATAAGGCAAACCTAGTGATTTATTGGGGGGGAAAAAGAAGAAGGAATACACGTCAATCAATCTTATCTCTGTTAATAAACGTATTTCTTCTGAATTAGCTGTCAAACTCAACATGTGGAGTGCTATCATAGAGCACGTCAATGTGTTTTATACTGCAGCCTTTGACTTTCAAAGAAAGCAGAAGCAGATGCTAAGGGGTGACTTAAGATTTTACTGAGATACCCTCCAAAAACGAGGGTACTAGTTCATGATTTGTTGCTCTGAGCGATAAGTACTCTCATCTGTCACCTAAATGAAAAACACTGGAGCAGGTTACCTAGGGAGGTTGTGGCTGCCCCCTCCCCGGAAGTGTTCAAGGCCAGATTGGCTGGGGCCTTGAGCACCCTGGTCCAGTGGGGGGTGTCTCTGCTCAAGGCAGGGGGATTGGAACTGGATGATCTTGAAGATCCCTTCCAACCTGAACCATTCTAGAAATCTATGAATCTATAAAATTTACCTAACTGTTAGTAAAAGATAAAGTAGTTATAGATGGCCTTGACAATAAATTGCTGCCAAATGGTACTTATAAATGTGAGAAAAGCTGAAACAGCCCTTGTTAGCTGCGTAAAGCAAGTGTGAGGTTAACGAAGAGGCTGAACAGAAAACGTTATGTGAGAGCAGGACAGCAGTTTTGACCACAGAGCATTCATTTCAAGGTTTCTGTTTTTGTGCCCTCGGGAAGACCGGCCCATACTGCTAAGTTTTCATGATGCAGTAGAGCAAATAAATGGATGCTTGAATTGTGTGTCAAAACCCAAACTGGATTAAAAGATATAAACTAGGGAAAAGTTCAGGTAGGCAGATGATGTAACCATACAACCCTTCCAAACTGTAAGAGCAATGTATTTCAGTATACTAGTTCTGTCTTTAAAAGAAATACATACTCATCTTCCCCTAGCACTATAGTATTTCAAGTACAGATGTTATAAGAATTAGTGCAAGGAAAAGCTCAACAACAACGTATTTGCCTCCAGCTTGGATATTTGATTGGTTTCTTTCCCCTGAAAGACAATTGACACGACTTGTTAGAGATGAGTCTTACTTGTGCAGTTGGGCAAGGATCCAGACCACGTTCCGTTGGCAGTGCATTGTCTTACAGATGATCCAGAAAGTATGTAACCTTCCAAGCACGAGTAAATGACTGAATTGGAGAATGTTGTCCCATCGATGCGAAATACTTTGCCATTTGCTGTCGTTCCTGGGTTACCACACTGCACAGCTACAAAGCAAGAGGTCACAGGTCGTGAAAATAATGTAATAGCAGTTTGGAATGGGTATCATATCTTGGAATGGTAATATCTACGGACATCCCTGCTGCCAGCAGTGTTCTGTGGTAGAAATCCAGTGTCCTGAAAAACATAAGCTGCACACGGGGAGGTTCAGGTCAGATGTCAGGAGGAATTTTGTTACTGAAAGAGTTGTCAGGCATTGGAACAGCCTGCTCAGGGAGGGAGCTGAGTCACCAGCCCTGGAGGTGTTTAAGGAAAGGATAGATGTTGCATTGGGGGACGGGGTTTAGTGGTGCTGATAGGGTTAGGAAAAGGTTGGACTCGATGATCTTGAAGGTCTCTTCTGGCTAAAACATTTCTAGGATTCTTTAAGTCTTGCTAACAACTGACCAGGCCTGTTGTACTGTAAAAAGGAGTAAAATCTAAGCTCATCATTTCTGTCGCAGATTAATCTAATGAGATCCTGACAACAACATTTTCCTAAAAGGCAGCCCTTTGCTCTGAAATTCGGATTTACATGAGTTGTAACTAGAGGTCAGGTGATGGTGAAAAGCTCTTTCAGCAGCAAGTGAGTTCTAGAGGCTTTAGCTTTTTTTCTGTGGTGGATAGCACGTATAGTTGATGCAGAGAGGATTGAGAAGAAGTACATCCTCAAAACTTTGAAAACCTCCGTTTCAGAGGTATCAGGGGCAGATTTCATCTCTCTCTTCTAATGCCAAGCTACTGCTACGGTGCAACGACCCTATGCATAGAGTCAATGGTAATGGCAAACCCAGTTGGGAATCATAACACAACACTGGAAATGTTAAACTGGTTTTCTGGTAAAAATTTGTAACAAGAGAGTTTAAAACTCGAGCAGATCTGCAGTGAGTTACCTTTGCACTCAGGTTGTCTTCCTGTCCAACTTCCATTGGCCATACATGTCCTTTCTTCTGAGCCATGGAGGATGTATCCCGTATCACAGCTGAAATGCACTGTGCTCTTGATTTTGAAGTTGTTTTCTTCTCTAGACCCATGACCTGGGATGCCTGGATCACCACAAGAACCAGCTGTATCCCCTACAATTTAAAGTGCACAGATTAGAACAGATAGGAGGGTACTGAGACTCTGGAACAGGTTGCCCAGGGAGGTTGTGGCTGCCCCTCCCTGGAAGTGTTCAAGGCCAGATTGGCTGGGGCCCTGAGCATCCTGGTCTGGTGGGGGGTGTCCCTGCTCATGGCAGGGGGGTTGGAACTGGATGATGAACATGGAACTAGATGATCTTTAAGGTCCCTTCCAATCTGAACCATTCTATGCATCTATGAAATACTATTTTCATAGTACAAAACTAATATCTTTAAACACAGAAGATATATTTATGTTTTTATAAATAAATGTGCATTTATATTTTAGAGAAATTCTATGTCTGGTGTGAGACTCCACAATTACTACATTAGTTCATTCTCAAATAATTTCTGGTTTACTTCTTTTATGCATTACAGAACAGGAATTACAGTTATCCAGCTTCCCCTTAGACCATGCTCAACTTGGTTCTGATGCTGGCTTTCTTGTTTGCCCATATAAAGTGCTCAGAAAAAGCTTCCCAGTTTTACCAGTGAGCAAAAGCCCTAAGCGATGTTTTCATGTCCAGCTGGCATGAAGCTTCTCCCTGAGCTATACACATGTTCAAGGTTCACTTCAAGACCTCTCGCTAGCTAAAACCTCCCTTAGCTAGACATGATTAAGCCAATAGAATCACAGAATCATAAGGGATCGGAAGGGACCTTGGAAGATCATCCAGTCCAATCCCCCTGCCACAGCAGGATCACCCAAACCAAGTTGCACAGGAACACAGCCAGGCGGGGCTGGAACATCTCCAGAGAAGGAGACTCCACAACCCCCCTGGGCAGCCTATTCCTGTTGTCTGGTACCCTCTCTGGGAAGAAGTTCCTGCTGATATTGATATGCTGCTGGGACTGCCTGCAAAGTAAAGTACAATCTGGCTTGAGTAGCAGCATCAGAGCTTGGAGCATCATCTCAAAAGCCTCACCACACAATGATCTGAGCATCTGTTTGCAATTCAGGGATTAGACATCATGCAATGCAACAAGAACCTTGCAGAAATAGGTAGAGTTGTTCAGTCTGGCTGTGTTGACAGCATCAAACCCTTCCTGCAATAGAAGGAACCCTGACTAATCCTAGCAGGTACTATATCTAGTATATATATAGAGATAGATATACTTGATATATATATCAAAACCAGGACACCACTCGTGCTCTGGTCCTGCCTGGTTCGTGTTAGGTGTAACAACCCAGCTGGAATTGCAGGGAGCTTCAGTAGGACCCTCACTCATTGCTACAGCATCGGACCCAAGGTCTGACAGACCTTAGAATGACCTTAAAACCACTGAATAGCTCAGTGTGGAAGGGACCTGTCAAGATGTTCAAGTAAATTGAAGATAGTTAATGTTTTCTACTACCTGCTGTTTAACAACATTAAAATAATCAACACTGTCATAAAACTCCGTGAAAAATATAAGATTTTGCATCTCAATCCTTATTCAGATTTACATTTAGGAAGACTGAGGTAACACTGCATTTGGTGTCTTAACATCTACTTAGGCTCTGCTGCTTTCCATTTCTTAAGGTCTTTATGCTAGTTCTCTACTTAATAAGAGATTAAGGAATATTTTAGTACTGAGATTCAACACACAATCTAGAATTCATGGAATTCCACTGGGCAGGTTTGCACCCATNGATAAGGAAAGGCTGAAGGAGTTGGATCTCTTGAGGTGGGAAAAAAGGAGACTGAGGGGTGACCCTATGAGTGTTGTTCAAGATGGAAAGGGTGGGGGTCAGGACGAAGGAGCCAGGCTGTGCTCAGTGGTACACAATGCCAGGAGAAAAGGGAACAGGTGTCAGCTGGAACAGAGGAGGTTCCATATAAACACAAGAAGAAATTTCTTGATGGGGTGACAGAGCCCTGGAAGTGGCTGCCCAGGGAAGTTGTGGAGTCTCCTTCTCTGGAGACATTTCAAACCTGCCAGGCCTGTTGCTGTGCAGCTGGATCTAGGGGCTCCTGGTGTGGCAGGGGGCTGGACTGGATGATCTTTTGAGGTGCCTTGCAATCCCTAACAGTCTGTGATTAGATAAATTTATGTTAAAATATTTAGAGAATGCCTTCTGTGAGCCAGCCAGAGTTTTCAGGTCTTTATCGAAGATTAAATAGTAGTAATAAGGGAAGATCTTGCATAGGAGTAAACAAAACTCCAAGGATCCACAAGACCAAAAGACTTCTATGGGAATTCAGGACCCTGGAGTCGCAGATGCAGAGAAAAACAAAGCTTCCCTTGTCTCAGCTGCTACTGTGTGTGCAAACTATGCTGTTGGAGTGACTGACTTCTATTTAGGAACAAAATCAGATTTATATAGTGACAGGAAGAGATTTTACTTTGCTTTGAGAATGAAGGTGCATGAGCAAGCGCTTGTTTTATTTTAAACTGAGTATTCTCCCTTTCAAAAGGTAGTCCTTGCAGGTTTGTGGGTCATGTTTACTCCTTCTGATTTCCTTTCGTATAGACCATGCTTCCTTCTTTCCCCACACATCAACAGAAAAACAGTATGGCTAAGCACTTCACAGGAGCTAATCAGCATCACTCACACAAGCTTGTGGGGAAAGAGAAGGCCGTTCTAGTCCAAGCACAGAGCTTTGCTTGGGAATACAACGCAGCTGTATCTTACTGCCCATCCAACCCTTGCAGAAGCAGCTGTCAAAGTAGGTTTGTTGTGAGCTGCTCTCACTCATTTGGGAACCATTTTCCCCATCACTGAAGTTAATGGAGCTGAAACAGACACCTTTTATTTGGGAGTCATCACACTAACGCAGTCACACCTACTACCATGTGAACATTTATAGCATGCATGTGCAAAAACTACATGGCCCGACGTGATGCCTTCAGAAGTAACAAATGAACTCAAGGACAGAAGCTGGCTGTCTATCTGCTTCAAAATCACAGACTCAGAAGTTGAGGCTCTGCTCCATTTACCCATTTCATTAGGTGACACGGAGCAGTAAAGCAGCTTGCCAAGCCCTGCTTGAAAGGAAATTGCAAATAGTTCCACATTCTAATAAAGGAAAGAATTTTATAATAAGATTTCAAAATATTTCATGATCAAACTACTCAGGTGATTTAACATCCCTTTAGTTTGAAAATAATGTGCTATAGATAGAATACATTAATTGAATACAATAATTGAATATAATAATTGAATAATTAAACATAATCATTAAATATAATAAAATCTAATAATAAAATCTAATAATCCAATATAATAATACAATCTAATAATCAAATAATCAAATCTAATAGTAAAACATAATAATTGAATGGAATAATTGAATAATTGAATATAATCATTAAATATAATAGTTGAATAACCGGATCTAATAATCAAACATAATAATTGAATAAGTGAATATAATACTTACAAACATGTTCCAGATAAAGATTCATAAAGTTGTTTTAATTTTGGGAATCTAGATCTGACATTTTGCAGTACTATTTATTTAGACTGAAGAATTTGAGAGGGCCTATTCATTATTCTCCACTTGTAAAGTTATCAGCAAGTTATTTGGCATGAAGCTTCAGACAATTTTATGATGAAAAAAATGAAAACAGGCTGTTTGCTATGCCAAGCATAAATTCCATATTCCTCTTGTAAATGAAATCATGTGTCCTTTCCTAATGCCTCATTACTGCGATGAATTATTACTCCTTTGAGCTAAGGGAGGTTAGCCACCAACTCTTTTGACTGAAGGCTGCAGAAATACTTCTTGTAAATGACTAATCACATCAGCAATCGACAGTGATATCATAACAGAACGTATTCTTTATTACCTCGTGCAGACATTCAGCTAAGTTATTTTTGCAGTCAGTTCTGAGCATCCTTCCCCTGCCCGTTGTAAGAAATTCTTAGCTGGCATTTAATCTTAATCAAGAGGAGGATATTGAGACCACTTAATAAGGACACAACCACTGCTGCCCTTATGAGGAACTCATAAGCTGCTGTAAATTTCTGCCTCTCAGATGCATGTGATGACTGAATAGCTCCATTCCTAAACACCCATAGGTATCAATGGGACATGGTGATTCCTTCTGTCTGTAGGGTGTGAAACAGGAAGAGCCATAAAAGAAGGGAACGTAGGAATGATGTGACTATTCTTGGGTACCTTCTATTTACTGAGCTAACATTTTCTGTTGGAATTCTTCTGGATATATGAAAAGGATAAGCATGATGCATCCCTTGTCAGTCAAAAGTTCTCGGTTAGTTGTTGCTAATATTAACCAAAGAATATAATGTTTAATTTTTTAATATGAATTAGAAATGAAGAAATCTAGTTATCAAGGTTAATAACGAAAGCTAATGATTTAATCTATTTTTCAGAAAGAAAATCTGGAAATTCTCTATGCAAATTATTCTAAAATGAGAAAGTATTTTAAATCATGATTGACATTTGAGTCTATGTCAAAGAAGCATGAAGAAAAAGTCATCAGAAGGGACTAGAGATTGCTATCTGCGGGTACAAACCCCATCATTAGACAAACAGGCATGTTCCTAAGTACCCCACTGAAGAGTGCTGATCCCAGGATACTTGGAATGGTATTTAATAGCAGGACAGTAACCTGCTCTATCCAGAAGAGGAGCTGGACTAGATGATCTTCAGAGGTCTCTTCCACTCCCTATGATTCTATGCTTTTCATGCACATCCTCTGCTTCCCATTTGTATCCTTCAATGTTTGTATCTATTTCTTTCTTTACATTCACAAATGTGATTGTTTTTCAGATGAAAAGTAGGGAAAATGACAATAAATAGATTTTACCTCCCCCAAACTCTTTTCTTGCTAATAGTTTATTCTTATTTTGGATTTAATGTTTTCTGGTGGTTGTGGGTTTTTTTTACTTCTCCTGAGATTATACTTCAGTTTTTTTGCATGATTTTCCAGATTTCAGGAGGGCAATCTGATAAAATCAATTCAAAACACAATCAGGGCACTGCCCTTAACACAAAGATATTACCTGAGCAATGAGGAAGAGATCCACTCCAGTGTCCGTTTAGCTGGCACGTACGAGATGACTGTCCTAAGAGGGACCGTCTCCCTGTGCAGGTGTAATGAACAGTGGACCCAAACGTGTACTTATCTCCAGACAGGACCGCGTTAGGAGGAACGCCAGGATGGCCACAGTCAATCACTACAATGCATAATTATTGGAGATAATAAGGAGGTTATTATCACTGATCAAACAGTCTGTAGTTACCATCTTCATAACTCCATCCATAAACTTTGTGAGGAGGCTTGACCTTTTCAGGGTTTGGGTTTATGATCAGAGATGCTAAACTTATTACAGACCCATGGCTGTAAACTAGATGGTTTAAATCTTTCCAAGGACTTCACTCACTTCACAAGTGAAGAACTTTCCTTTGTTAAGGAGTCTCTTTTCCACGACACTAGCAACACTTGAGGAAAAAAAAGGTAGGTTCTTTGAGACAAGAGAGAAAGAGACTGAAATCCAGGTAGGTAAAAATAAATCAACCAACCTGGGTCAAAGGAAATTATCCAGCAATCTTCCCACTTGGTTTCCTTGCTCTTATAGTGGGAAAATCAGCAGCCTACTAAGTGACTGCCCTGTATAGATTCAGAAGGGAAACAATCTGCAAAACACTCCAGACGCTGAAAGTCTCTTATTAAAAATATTGAGCAGCTGCAGAATAGATTTGGGCAGGCTTTATGATTAAAAAGTACCATGAATAGTACCGAGGTTAGAATCCATTGGTCCTGCTGTATAATCGACATAAATGAAGGCGAGGATGCTCTTTCAGAAGTATATATAGCACTCTTACAGCCAAGGGTCAGATTAAAAGAGTGAAATCAGTATTATGAGACAAAGAGATGAAAATACAAAAGTATAAAGAAGAAATCTTTGCCTCTTTACCTTTAGAATTTCTTTCTCTTTGTAGAGATGTCATTATTAAGCACGTTTGGCTCTCAGTAATGGTAATGCTACCTTAAAATTTAACGTGAAAACTGTGAGACTCTTTATTACAAATCTAACTGGACTTGCAATTAAGCTATTTATCCCATCAAAGGCAACTTCCAGAATTAAAGGAATTAACATCAATAAGAAATAAATGTTCACAGAGAGATAGTTTCTTTCAGAGAAAGTGGAGAAGAACTGGACAAATCTCAAGGAAGACTAATGAAACTAAAAATGAGAACGAATCTCTACAGTCTGCAAATCCTTACCCTGTTTTCCCTTCATATTCTAGAAAATAAAGTTTCAAGTGTTCTCAACAGAGAAATTTTGATACTAAACCAAAACCTTTATCCATAGGCTTATAGAGAACTGGATAAACCAGCTATCCCAGCCAGTTAAAACCCTATAAAACTCTATCTACAGCACAGAAAGTTGATCATAATGAGCCTGAAGACAACCCAACTTGAGTGGGCCCACTCACCTTAGTGGAGAGACTGCATCTCACTTTGATGTTCAAGTGCATCTGTCAATCTAGCAAGCTGAGGTCATGATCCAGAGGACACTCTTGATGCTCTACAATGTCATTACTATTCACTTACCGTCTTCAAAGATAGTCTGGACTTGCTATTGTCCCAGCAGAAAGTCCAGAAAGTAATATAGTTTAGTAAGTCAGTGATTGGATTCTACTGCTTGAAAGAGCTGAGGAGGCTGAGAGGAGACCTCATCACTCTCTACAACTACCTGAATGGACGTTGTTGGTGCTGGTCTCTTCTCCCAAGCAATTAGTGATAGAACAACAGGGAATGGGTTCAAACTGCAGCAGAGGAGGGTTAGACTGGACATTAGGAAAGGTTTTTTTCACAGAAACAGTGCTCAGGCACTGAAAGAGGCTTCCCAGGGAGGGGGTTAGGTCGCCATCCCTGAATGTATTCAAAGATTCTTTAGATGTGCTATTGAGGGATATGAGTTAATGGTGAACTTTGTAGAGTAGGTATTGATGGTGGGACTTGATGATCCCACAGGTCTTTTCCAACCAGAGTGATTCTGTGTAAAATAACACCAATTCTGCTGCACAGTCACTCTTTGTAGAAGCATTCACATTATCTACTTACTAATGCACTCAGGTAGAGGTTTGTCCCAGTGGCCGTTTGGTTGGCAAATCAAAACCGAAGAGCCAAATAAAAAATACCCAGGATTGCAGTCGTAAAACACCACCGTGCCATACGTGAAGTTTCCATGCTCGATTTTACTTTCTCTGATGGAATTTGCAGGAATTCCAGGATCCGAACAATTGACCACTGAAAAGAAACAGAGTACAGACTTGAGAATCATACAAAAGCAGTCTACAGCAAGAGTCTTTAAATGGCCTCCTACCTTTCGGATAAGAAACTACCATGGTGTTGTTACCCTGATTTTAGACACAATCATACACAATTAGGACGATGATATGAAACCAGGATCATGCTAAAGCTGTCAGATGCTGAGAGCAAATAAAAGGCAGTACTTCTTCACAGACTGTAATGATGCTGAAAAAGTATTTGCTACTAAAATGACTGAACACACCAATACATTCAGCCTCCTTCTCTGGAGACATTCCAGACCCACCTGGATGTGTCCTGTGTGACTTAGTCTGGGTGATCCTCCTGTGGCAGGGGGATTGGACTGGATGATCTTTCGAGGTTCCTTCTGATCCCTAATGATTCTATGATTCAATTTATATTGCTGCCTTCCCTTCACCTATTGCCCACAGCTAGAAACAACTCAGGGCTAGCGGTGCCCCATTGGTTTAACCCACACAGCCGTGCAAATATGTTCCCATACTAATATTTGTATAATGCAGCACCTCTGAGGCAGAGCTTTTGAGCTAAAGGGCACACTGCCAGGTAGTAATACTGTGGTGGTTCTGCTACAGCAGGGAAATATCCCAACAAAGATGTCAGTGCTGTTAAAAATAGGGCTATACTTTGACACTTAAGGATAACAGGATGGAGTTCTCCTCCTCTCATACATTCGCATGTCTGAAAATCTCTGAAGGTTTCGTTGGGGCAGTGTGGTGAGGATTGTATAGCACTTATTTTGGTGATCAGGGGATTATTTTTTGAGATTTAGGTGATTTTTTTAACACTTTCCATGCAATCCCTTCGGGGCAAGTAAGCAAATCATCAAAAATGTAAGGTAACTTGAGAAAATTATGGCTGACGTAGAGATGACTATTCCTATAGATTTACACACCTATGCACAAACATATGTATGACCATAAAAGTATAAAATATGCTACCATTCATATTAATTAAATTAGTATGTACAATCTAGAAAGACTAAAAATAGTATTGCCAGATGCAATGTAAGATCATTTTTCCTCCCCACATCAATGACTGTTGTTATTTTATGGCTCATGAGTCTCTCTTTATAGCTCTGCAGTCACTGTCCTAAATCTTGGTGTCTGTGTTCTCCTCCTTGCAGTTCTCAAATACTGGTACTACAAGAGTACAGCAAATGATAGAATCATTAGGGATCAGAAAGGACCTCAAAACATCATCCAGTCCAATCCCCCTGCCACAGCAGGATCACCCAGGCTAAGTCACACAGGAACACAGCCAGGCGGGTCTGGATCGTCTCCAGAAACGAAGACTCTACAACCCCCTTGGGTAGCCTGGCTCCATCCTCCTGACACCCACCCCTCACCTATTTACATACTTCCTGGATAAAAGTAACTTGTTTTGCTGGATTGGACCTCTTACACATTCAACAAGAGATCCTCTTCTCTAGTTACATCGATGAAAAGTGTGGAAAGTTTGTGTGCTGGTTTGCTTCTTAATTTTTCCTGAAGGAACATCCGAGGTCTATTTCTATCTATTTTGGATCCAGATGAATTTTTGTAGACAGGTATTTTATAACAATTATTCGTCTTCATGTTAGTAAGCATTATTATTTCAAATAATGAACGTTATTTTTTAATAAACAGAAAGTATTGAACGTTTGAAAGAACATACCAGGACCTTTGACCATTGCAATAGTTTTCCACTGTTATTATTGAAGTTGTAGAGTATTAAAAAACAGCGAGTGCCCTGCTGAAGTCATATTACAATTGCAAATTCAATGCAGTGCAGCCTTTTCAATATTAATGTGCTTCAGGCAGCTTACAAATAGGCAAGGCAATATTTATTTGTATAAGATCATAGAATCATTAGGGATCGAAAGGGACCTCAAAAAAATCATCCAGTCCAATCCCCCTGCCACAGCAGCATCACCCAGATCAAGTCGCACAGGAACACAGCCAGGTGGGTCTTGAATGTCCCCAGAGAAGGAGACTTCACAACCCCCTGCACAGTCTGTTCCAATGCTCTGCTAAAGTCCCTGGGATGAAGTTCCTTCTGATATTGATATGGAAACTCCCCTTTTCAGCTTACACTCATTACCCCTTGTCCTATCATGAGATGACGCTGAGAAGAGCCTGGCTCCATCCTCCTGACACCCACCCCTCACCTATTTATAGACATGAATGAGGTCCCCCCTCAGCCTCCTGGTCCCTGGAGTTGTTCTTGCCCAGATCAAGACTCTGCACTGACTTAAGCACAAAGAAAAATTAAGATCATGTTCGTTAGAACTGAATTCACTGCCCAGGACAGGCCCTCCAGAAAGAAGTTGGGGTTTTTTTTCTTTTTCAATCCCATTCTAAAACCGACGGAAGATTTCAGTACTTTGAAAAATGAGAATGAATAATGTGCTCAACTAATTCAGTGATCTCTGCAGGCCAATTGCCTATCAGAGAGTCCGGCACTTTACCCTGCAACACCACAACCCCAGGGTGATTTATGGCAGTCAGACTGAAAATGAGATTTATTAGGTAACCTTAGCACACCTTACGTGTCTTATGAAAGTAATAACTTATCAACAAACAAAGATCCTTGGAAATTTAAGTTCTCTAAAGTATTTAGCAGTCTTGCTTAAGGCAAATTGATCAAAGGAATGTGGAGAACGCCTAGGGGAAGGGAAATATGGTAAATAAAATGAATGTAAATGCAGGACACGAGTTTGGCTGCGTGCAGAGAAAAATCCATACAGACTGCTGAAATGATATTGAAAACCAGGCAAAATGTTGCTGTGTGCCTTGGTCTAGGTGATCCTGTGTGCCTTGGTCTAGGTGACATGATATCTGTTTGTACACAATCAAATTCACACATTTTTCTAAGTAAGAATCATAGAATCATTCAGGATCAGAAGGGACCTTGAAAGATCACCAAGTCCAGTCCCCCTGCCACAGCAGATTCACCCAGACCAAGTCGCACAGGAACACAGCCAGGTGGGTCTGGAACATCTCCAGAGAAGGAGACTCCACAACCCCCCTGGGCAGCCTGTTCCAGTGCTCCGGGACCCTCCCTGGGAAGAAGTTCCTGCTGATATTGATAGGGAACCTCCTCTGTTGCAGCTGGCACCCAGTGCCCCTTGTCCTATCACCAGATGACCTTGCGAAGAGCCTGGCTCCATCCTCCTGACACCCACCCCTCACCTATTTATAGACATGAATAAGGTCCCCCCTCAGCCACCTCTTCTCCAAGCTCAAGAGCCCCAGCTCCCTCAGCCTTTCCTGACCACAACATTTTAAAAGCACACCAAGCCAGACTTTAAAAGGACAACAGTGACAAAGGCTTTCTCAAAATGCTTCTGAAGACTCAAATTTCATAATATTGTTTTATTTTCAGTTAAAAGATAAAATCAAATACACACCCGTGTTGAGAACCAGCCCAAATGGATTATGCAAACAGAAGAAAGGTTTTAACAGTCAAGATGAGCGCTCAGATCAATGGAAAAGTAAACAGAAAGTGTGTTTTCTTATGAACCAGTTTGAACTGTGTTGACTAAAAATGCCAAGAATATGATTTCAGGATTTAAGCTCTTGATTATCTCTGCATAATTTTGCTTAAGGAACTTGGACAAACAATTTTTGCAGAAATCAATGCAAACTACAGACACAGAGGAAACACTCTGCATAGGAAACTCTCCAACAGTTGTCTTGACAATCAATGCAGAGCAAACCTAATTGTGAAGTCATAGAATCATGGAAGATCTGCTTTAATACTTTGATGTCTGATAAGAAGGGTTTATTTCTCAACCTGAACTTTCCAGTGAGTTTGAAATATGCAAATGGTTATTTTTTACCTTTGCATATTGGAGGCGGGTGGCTCCACTGCCTGTTAGCCTGACACTGAGCTTTTGTCGGTCCTTGCATAACGTAGCCAGTGTTACAGGAGAACGTCACAACATCATTGAAGTTGAAACCATTTCCACTCGTTCTGCCATAGATTGGGCTGCCGGGATGGCCACAGCTAACGGCTGGGAGAGCACAAAACAAAGAGAGAATAAACAAAGCACGCTGTTATCACTTATTATTTACAATATGATGCTCATTACAAGAACTTTACGATAGCTTTCGATCTCATTAGATAATCATTACTTTCCATCCACTTTTCTCTGAACTAAGTACTGACATCATTCTTGTGAACGTTCAAGCACTGTGTAAATATTTAACTACACGGGATAGCGTTTGCTATACGGTAAGTGAAGAAAACTTCCCTAAAGAAACAGCCCAACAGCAAGCACTGGTTTTCATTACGTGCGATCTGAAACACTCCTTGGCAGTTGTTCCTTGGGTATTAACTCCTACAAATAAGTATTAATATCAGCTCACTCTGGTTTATGCTTGAGAAAAGATAGAAGTACTTAGTGAAATCATTGAAAAACCTCCTCATATTTATGCAAAAGTTGACTACAAGAGCTGGAGGTCCAGTCGGTGCTCAAGGGTAAGCAGCATTTTCAGTAGAGAATATTCACAAATTGGTCCTTCTCTCTGTTTTCAGAAACTGTGTGAGCAGCAAATTGGTTTCCTAAATTCTGTTGTATCTTACTTGCTTTTCCGTGCACATAAAGATGCAAAAATATCAAGCAATACAGTACTCTCTATTACTATGTAAAGCCTCATTACCAGAATACAAAATTAATGCTAAAAAGGCAAAATCCAAACCAGAAAACAACACAATTTCTCTGTGTGGAGAAGAATAAAGAAGTGTAAGCTTGATGAAGCAAACACCTTACTCATCAGTGTAGATAGTGTGCATTGAAGACTATCTACTTATCTATCTACTGCCTCGAAAGCCACCAAGGGATATTTTAAAGCCATTTTCAAATCCGAATACTCATTGATATTCGAAGAATTGAAATTCACTTGTACATGACAGGTATTTAGTAGCCAAAAGATGAAGTGGAAATTTTAAACAACAACTTTACTTGTTAAGTGACCCATAGACTGAAGGGCTCCACATGCTTTTGAGGATCCACTTTAAACCCCCTTTAATAGTAAGGTGCAGAGTCACTCCTCATGCCGTCTGCCATTGACACTCCTGTAAGACAAACCCGTACGAGTTACCATGCTTACTTACGCACACAGGATGGAAGTTGACCAGACCAGTTGTGATCCTGTTGGCATATTCGCACAGAAGAACCAATCAACCGAAAGCCAGGACTGCACTGGTAGACGACTGTGTCTCTATATCCATAATTTTCTCCAATTACTTGACCATTGACTATAAGATCTGGAATCCCACAGTGGCCAGCTGTATTTTTGAAAGACAATACAAACCCCCCCAAAAACAATGACAAAATTAATCACAGACAGACATTTAATCTAGAGAGAGGCTGGGAAACAGAATGAACCCTGTGTCATTTGTTACTGTTTTGGTTAATGAACTCTGGAAAACGAGCACTGTGATTCAGCAAATAATGTGGCAGAGGCAAATCCTCTGAGGATGGCTGACCTCACAGCGATGGTGACATATGGCAGAGAACTCGCTGCAAACACAGGTAAAGCAAGCAAGAAAAATGAGCAGTGGTTCAGCTAGTACTTCAGTGAATAAAAAACACCACCAGTCACCCGAACAACTTTGCTCTCCTTTTCTCCTCTAGCTCTCCTCAGAAAAATAACAACCCACAAACAACCCCACCAAACATGCGGTTGCTAATTAGAGAGGACATTTAGAAGCAAGAGAGCTTGGATTGTTTTTTTCCTTTAAGCTTTACTGTATTTGTATATCCACACACATTTTCTGCGATGTGGTTTTCAGCATTTTAACTGCTTTCAGAGCTAGAAATGTCTTTTTTAAAAACACTGCAAATCTGAGGGTTATTTATAACTGGTGACTGGAAAATCAAGCCTGTTATAGCATTTCTTCACATGGATAATGATGAAACTGTCAGAATTTACACTATAAGTAGTAGGATGAGTGGAGGGCTGGAGCACCTCTCCTACAGGGACAGGCTGAGAGAGTTGGGGCTGTTCAGCCTAGAGAAGAGGAGACTCAGGGGAGATCTTAGAGCAGCCTTCCAGCACCTGAAGGGGCTACAGGAGAGCTGGGGAGGGGCTGTTTCCAAAGACTTGGAGTGGTAGGAGCAGGGGGAATGGTTTCCAGCTGGAAGAGGGAAGGTTTAGACTGGAAGTCAGGAGGAAGTTCTTCACAATGAGGGTGCTGAGACCCTGGACCACTTTGCCCAAGGAGGTTGTGGCTGCCCCCTCCCTGGCAGTGTTCAAGGCCAGATTGGCTGGGGCCTTGAGCACCCTGGTCTAGTGGGGGGTCTCCCTGCTCATGGCAGGGGGTTGGAACTAGATGATCCTTGAGGTCCCTTCCAACCTGAACCATTCTATGAATCTCCTTCAGAGAGATTTAATCAAGTACAAATTTATGTATAAGAAATCCAAATCTGGTACTGTTCAAGGGTGTTTTCCTCCTTGTTTGTCCACAACCTCAGTTCCTTCAGTGTTAAGGACCACGTGTCGTGGCTGAAATTTTCAAATAAGATAGCATAACACATGGATAGACAGTATTTTCAGGGTACTTCTTGATTCTCCATGAATCATAGAATGAAGTTGGAAAGTCTTCTAAGCTCATACAGCCCAGCCCATGACCTACCATCACCACATCGGCCAGACAGGGGCACTGAGGGTCACAGCCAGGCTGTCCTTCAACACCTCCAGGAATGGGAACTCCACCACTGCCCTGGACAGTCCATTACAGTGTCTGACCACCCTTTGCATGAGGAAGGGCTTCCTAACATCCAACTTAAACCTTCCCTGGTGTAGCTCTGCCTTCTTGTCCTGTCACTCGTTGCCTGGGAGAATAGCCTAACCACCAACTGTCTACAACTTCCCCTCAGGTAGAGCAATAAGGTCCCCTTGAGTCTCCAGTTCAGTACACAGCAGACTTCCTTGAACATACCACAAGAAGTCTGATTTCCACATCCTATCTCATTTCTGATGATAAACAGAACCATCCAGAGAAGGAGGAAAAACTGAGTTGGTAAAGATCAGTTTCTAAGAGCAGTGCAACCAGTTTGCAGTGCTCCAGACCGTGTTCAAGGACATCATTTTCTCCACACATTTAATTACAATATTTGTCCTGCTTCTTAATTAAGATTTCAGTGTTGTTTTGTGGTACCAGAGCAGAAACAGAATGCATCACCAGAAAGGTCAAGCTCTGTTTCTGCGAACAGGGAATGAAACTCAACTAATTGAACACATCTGGTGCCTAAGACCACACGGCAGTTTCTGCAAGTGTGCATGGATTGTACAAAAAGCACACAAAACTGCATCAAAAATCACTGCAAACCACCTGCATGTGCTGCATTAATGTCTCTTTCTAGCTTGAGAAAATTTAAAGCCACCCCAAAATTAGCATCTTCTCTGATTACTTCTCTTGGACTGCTCAAGAAAGCAGTGGAGTTGCCATCCCTGGAGGTGTTTTAACAACAGAATGGATGTGGCCCTTAGGGCCCTGCTCTAGCTGATGCAGTGGTATCAGGTCATGGGCTGGGCTGAATGACCCTGCACCTGGGAATGCTCATCTTCGGAATGCAGCTCAGACTGGGATCCACCTGGTTGGAGAGTAGCCCTTCAGAGAGGGACCTGGAGGTCTTGGTAGATAGCAAGCTCAACAGGAGCGAACAGAGTGCTGCTGCGGCACAGAGGGCCAACAGGATGCTGGGCTGCAGTTACAAGGGCATCACCAGCAGAGAGAAGGATGTTCTCTTGCCACTCTACTCAGCGCTGCTCAGACCACATCTTGAGTACTGCGTTCAGTTTTAGTCCCCGTTAGAGAAAGAAAAGATACAGATAGACTGGAGAGAGCCCACAGAAGGGCAACCAGGATGATCAGGGGACTGGAAGACCTCACATAGGAACAAAGGCTGAGAGAACTGGGTCTGTTCAGCCTTGAGAAGAGGCTTAGGGGGGACCTTACTGCGATGCTCCAGTCCATCAAGGGTGGCTGCCAAGAGGATGGAGACTCCCTTTTCACAAGGAGTCCTGTAGAAAGGCCAAGGGGCAATGGTTACCAGTTGCTCCAGGAGAGATTCCCACTGCATTCGAAAGGAAAGTTGTTCACACTGAGAGCTGTCAGACAGTGGAATGGTCTTGCAGAAGAAGTGGGGGATTGCTCAGCTGTAGACAATGTTAAGGCTCAGCTTGACAGGGGTCTGGGCCAGCTCATTTCAACTGGATCCTGCTTTACGGGGGTGGACTAGATGATCCCTGAGGTCCCCTGCAACCTGCAAACCTGTGAACCTTAGAGGTCTTTTTCAGCCTCAATAATGCAGTGAGTCTGTAACAGTTATACCTTTGGAGCACTAACTGAAGGAATCGCTAGCAGTAAAGACATGTTTGCTTTTAGAATAGCAGCACTTTCTCCTATCTCTGTGCAAGGTTTCTAAACTGTAAACTACAAAAAATCTGCATCTATGAAGAAGAATATAAACTCTAGTTCTATCACAACAGAATTCTAAATCAACTTATTTTGACAGTGTTAAGGAATTATATGTAATTTAAAGACAGGATGTGCCAGACATCATTTCCATCTCCATTTTAAAAACAAATAAAAACCCCATTTGGGATTTGCAGGATTTCTCTCCAGCTTTCACTCTGCATTCCAAGGGAAATGTTGTCTGACTGAGAGACAGAAAAAAACCCCCTTCAAAACACTCCCACCCCCAAAAAACCCCCTCTAAACAAACATAAAAACAACCCTCTGGGTTTCATTTGCTTCGTATTCAAAATGCCATCTGCCATGTAGATGCATGTGGTAAGCAGTTCAGTGTCTTTGCGACTGAAAGTGTATGCGAGGGTTTACTTAGTTCCTCTGAAGAGAACCTCTGAGAACACTACTGCAAAATACACTCATTCAGGCAGCTGAAGAAATCCTCTCGTTCGCAATAAAGTCTGAGACTCATTAATATTTTCCAGAAGTTGTTCTCTCTGTTTATTTTCCCCACTCTATTCCACCCATCCTCAAGAGTTGGTTTCTCTAAGAGGAAATCAAAACCTTTCACTTAGCTTTTTTGCCATCCCTACTTCTCCAACAGTAAGAAAAAAAAGATGAGGAGGACTAAAACCAAGCTCCAAATCAATGAGCACAGCCATCCACACCTATTATTGCTTCATTTCTCTTCTTTTGTTCTTGATTTCTATTCTTTCTGGTTTTATTTATTCTAGAAATTAGGTATAAATTGCTCTCATCACTGCTAGGAGCTCTTGTCATTCTCCTAATTTCCAAGGAGCTCATTACACATTGAGCAAACGCTTGTGTCCAATACTGCAGACCCTAGTCGTTCCAATGATAAATTCTGCTGTTAATTGGTTCTCAGGATTTCCAGTCAAACTTTGAAAGGGTTTGTGACAAATAAAGATCATTTTCCCTTATTAACGCTGTGAAGCAGATTTCTTTAATTGCTATTGATGGACAGACTGATACGTGCACCGTGAACCGGGAGTTTCGAGGGCTTTTATTGAGTGCAGAAAGTTTTCAACTGCTGTTGTTTCTGAATGAAACATGCTTACTGTTCAGTGGCATTAAAGATCGAGGATTCCTTGATGTTATCTCACAACTGCATCCCTACGACCTTTCTTTAATCATAGATAATACATATTACATAATCATCATCTATGTTGAGTCCAGTTCTGGGCCCCTGACTTCCAGAAGGACACAGAGCTGCTTGAGAGATTCCAGTGCAGAGCCACAAAGATGATGAAGGGAGTGGAGCATCTCCCTGAGGAGGAAAGGCTGAGGGAGCTGGGGCTCTTGAGCTGGGAATAAAGGAGCCTGAGGGGTGACCTCATGAATGTTGATTAATATGGAAAGGGTGAGTTCAGGAGGAAGGAGCCAGGCTCTGCTCAGTGGCACCCAGTGCTAGGACAAGGGGCACTAGGTGTCAGCTGGAACAAAGGAGGTTTCATTTCACATCAAGATGAGAAGAAACTTCTTCCCATTGAGGGTGCCAGAGCCCTGGAAGGGGCTGCCCAGGGAGGTCATGGAGTCTCCTTCTCTGGAGATGTTTAAAATCCGCCTGGACATGTTGCTGTGCCACTGGATCTAGGGGATCCTGCTGTGGCAGGGGGACTGGACTGGCTGATCTTTCAAGGTCCCTTCCAATCCCTAACGATTCTATGATTCTGTGATACCAGCTTTGTCACACTGGTACAAACAAAGACTAACAGATGATTTCACTACTTGGACAGACAGTACAAAGCCGTAAAGGGAGATCATTTCAAATCTGTTCAATTTGAGAAATACACTAGAATTACCCCAGTTGGACCACTAGGGAAGAGGAATACTTTAACTGTTAAATTTGCTATAATGAATCCAAATAAATAGATAAAACTGAGTGTTGGAACAAGTAGCCTCCACTCAACGTAACCAGAACGTGTGGCTGTCTTCTGCAATGAGCTAGATAAATTATTCCTCTTAAATGCAATCAGGATACAAAACTGCTCTGCAGGTAGAGTTTTCACTGGGGACTGAATGCAAATACAGAAAACAGGGTACTGTATTGAGGGAGCTCTGCAAACATGAACAAAATCTGCCGGAAAAACTATGGCAGCAAACTGAAAACAGATGCAAAAAAGATAAAGAAATAGAAAGCAAAGGACTGCTGAGAAAATACGAAGAATACTGCTGGGAAAACAAACGTTCAAATACTGAGCAACCTGGTTCTTCCTTTTTGTTTTCTTTTCTGGCAGGAAATTCAGTTGTTAAATATTTGAGAAAGCATTTAAGAAATTCTGATTCTATCTACAATTTGCAGTCCTGTGGAAACAGCCACTAAGTCACTGAATACTTCCTCGGTGGTTTTGTCATGTAAATGAAATTGATTTCGTTTGCCCCAAGTCCTTTTCCCGTGACCACAACTGAGTACCTTCTATAACTGATGAGTAATCTGTCCCTGTCCTTGTCTCACCCCTTGAGCCTTTTCATGATTTCCTCCTCCCAATCCCATCAAAGAGAGTTAGGAGAGGGCAAGCAGCAGCCTGGTGTTTAGAGCCAGCTGGGTCAGTTTAAACCAGGAGAGTTTTAGCAAAATAAGTGAGAGATGAAACTAATACATCCTTGATTTGACAAATACAAACACATAACTAATAGAATGTTTAGTGCACTGCATTAAACAAGGGTTGTGGGTAGAAGGAAAGCTGAAATTAAAGTAGTAGATGTTAAACTCTCCATTCAACGATTTGCAACTACCACGCTCCCTTAATCAAGCAGGGAATAGGGGTGAGTGGGAGAGAGTGACAGTAACTCTGACACCAAAAGAGTAAACAGCTGACTTCACATGGAATTAGCATCTGGGCTATTTTAGCCCAGGCTTTTCTAGACTGGTTTAAGGACAGCTTTGTTCATGGTCAATCTCTTTTAGTGCTGTGTTGTAAGACTGGGTGTAGTTTCATCTTTTCTGTATAAAAAATACCTATAAATCCATATTATGGAGAACAGATAGTTGTCTATATGCATATATACACACACTATACATAGACTATATATATAGCTTATATAGTTGAGGCCCCTAGGTCTTACTATAGCTGTTAAGATGTCACTTTTGTAAAGGCAATGAATGAAGACTAAAATGAAAAGATCAAGTGTGAAGGTTTTACTGAATAGCAGATGTTGGGTGTGAAATAAACACTAACACTTTGTCTAGTTTCAGCCTAGCAGAGCTCAAGAATAACTACCTGAGATATTATTAAGAAACAAAATTACTCCAGAAGTATGAATGAAGGATATTAATGTGTCAGCACAAAATAAATTACCTGGTTTGACACGAAAACTGAGCTCAAGCAATGAAGAATGAGCCTAATTTCTGGTGTCAGAACCTTTACAAACCTTGCAAATGATGTTTCTTTTCTGCAGGTTGCTCTTTGAGATGCAAGAGTAGGAAGAAACGAATGCAGAACCTTTATACCAAGTGGCAAAAGCGTGCCTACGCTTACTTCTAGCCGTCAGTTTTACCAAACATGAGCAGGAAAGAAATCTACATATCCATATAGCATTGAAAAAAGAAATTCAGGATACTATTCAACAAAGTTAATTAACCTGTCAAGCTAACAACCGCTGAGGAGAGGAGAATTATTTGCTGGAATTTCTTTCTTCTGTACAGATTCTGAAAGCCTTTTACATTTTTTTAATACATTCTCTGCTCACAAATATCTGCTGCACAAAATCACGGTGACTCTGACACAGATCTGGACCAAAGGGGGTTTGGGGTCTCTCTCCTGCTAGTTTCACAAGATCCTGCCCTCGCCAGCTGCTTGAGCTGTTCAGGATGAGTGCTAACCTTCTCTTAAATTACTTTTTTAATCCATAGCCCGCAGAGAGAGGTTCTCTGCTGAATTCCTTGAAACGGCTCAATCATTCTTTAAAAATGAAACATAATACACGTCCCTTGAAAATCTCATGATTCCCATGTACTAGTGGGGAAGGGAAAAATCAGGCTTAACAAGAGTGAAGAGAAAGACGTTAGTTGCTTGTATGTTTTGTCAAGTTTTAAGTATGGAAATGGTAGATGAAAAGGATGCAAAGACACAACACCTTTCTGAAAGGGAAAATACAGACAGTGAGGTTCTTTCCACAGAAACACCCCGGTTGAAAAGACCCTTGGGATCATCAAGTCCAACCATCAACCTGACTCTGCAAAGTACCCTTAAACCGGCTCCCTCAACACCACATCTGAAGTTATCTTTAAACACAACCAGGGATGGCAACTCAACTCCCTCCCTGGGCAGCCTGTTCCAGTGTCTGAGCACTCTTTCTCTGAAAAAATGTTTCCTAACGTCCTGTCTAACCCCCTGTGTTGTAGTTTGAACCCATTCTCTCTTGTTCTATCACTAATTGCTTGGGAGAAGAGGCCAGCACCAATCTCTCTGCAACATCCTTTCAGGTAGTTGTAGAGAGTGAAGAGGTGTCCTCTCTGCTTCCTTCCTTGTACATTCCTTTTCCATAACAGAACTGAAAGATAACTTAGCAGCTCTGTAGTTCTTCCAAAAGCATAAATTACCTCTAACTTAATTACATATGTCAGTCCCACACTGATCCACAACATACATAAATGCCATCTCTTTTTGTACCTTCTCATTGATTATCTGATTTCCTACTGCTGATTTTGTTTGCTAATGCATATAAATCTTATAAACTGGTCCAATGAAAAAGCAATTCCATCCTTTCTCATGGTATTTTTCAGTTATGAATCGACTGGAGTTAAATGTCAGATCCTTACCTGTTCCACAACATCCTCACAGTACCAGTTCCCGCACTACATATTCCTTCAGCGCATACTCTTCCATCCCGCCCCTGCCAGCACGCCTGCTACTTTTTGACCCTGCAGACAGCCTTGCTCTGTACAGATCTACTGGATAAATGTTTTCTCACAGTATCACAGTAATGATGAGGCTGGAAAAGACCTTAAAGTTCATCCAGTCCAACCTAAAAGCAACCAAGTAACCTTAAACATCTGACATCTAGATCATAGTGTCATCCTATTTCCTTTGTGAGTAGTAGGCTGTCACCAAAGACTCATTAGTGTTTGGAAGTGACATGTTTGTATGAAAAACAAATACTTCATCAAACGAAGATGATGAGGGAAGTAGAGCAGCTCCCTGATGAGGAAAGGCTGAGGGAGCTGGGTCTCTGGAGCTTGGACAAGAGGAGGCTGAGGGGGGACCTCATTCCTGTCTAGAAATAGGTGAGGGGTGGGTGTCAGCAGGATGGAGTCAGGCTCTTCTCAAGGTCATCTGGGGATAGGACAAGGGGCACTGGGTGCCAGCTGGAACAGAGGAGGTTCCATATCAATATCAGCAGGACCTTCTTCCCAGGGAGAGTACCGGAACACTGGAGCAGGCTGCCCAGGGGGTTGTGGAGTCTCCTTCTCTGGAGCCATTCCAGACCCACCTGGCTGTGTTCCTGTGTGACTTGGCCTAGGTGATCCTGCTGTGGCAGAGGGATTGGACTGGATGATCTTTCCAGGTCCCTTCCGATCCCTAAGGATTCTATGAAATGTTTAAATATTGTCCCTGAGGAAAGGGTGCAGTAAAAGACGCCGATTTGTCAGCCCTTTTTTATGACGAGGCTATTCACTAGAAATCTATACTGTATCTCGGAATGTTTCGCCAGGATTTATTGCAGAGCCTTTTCCCCAGAAACTAATTTAATGTTTTCAGTATAAAAAAAAAAGATGGAGCAAAATAAATTGTGAGAGGCAGTCTGTAACCTTGGAGACACAACAGTCATACATTTTGTCTTCGACTGTGACTTTATTTTAAAAGACTAACGTGATTTTTTGGGGAGGTACTTTTTAACCATTAAATCTCGTGAAACATTTACTTGTTCCAAGACTCCGACAAGAGAATTCCTTTAGGAGCTCTCGGTTGCTCTGTATTGCTTATTTTTTTCAATGGGTTCTTCTCACCAGCTACGGAGATTAAGAATACTGGTGTGGAACTCCATTTCTCCCTACATTCCATAGAAGATCAAATCAAGACCATTGCACCGATGGGATTACTCACGCAATACCACACCGTTGTTTATGATGCTATGATAAAAAAGAAGTGAGGTTCATAAAGGAAAGCAGCTGTGTAAAATACTCTAATACTCTGTCACCTACTGGCTCTGCACATTCAGTAGCCATAAACCACAACCTTTTCTGTAATAAAAGAAGGGGTGGCAAAAGAAAGAGCTGCAAAAACGATCTATTGGTCTGACACCATTACAGCTGTCCACGTTGTCACGGGATTTTATTTCTCTTGTAATACAATTTGGATTTTAGGCAACATTTTTGGTGATGAAGAGCTTCTTTGTGCTCTAGTTCTCTCCTGCAACTAACTAGATTCAGTATTAACTAGTGGTTAATTTCTTGTGCTGACACCTGTACTCTTATTTCTCTCTCATTTCATGAATTCTTCAAATTACACATAATGTGTTGGAACGTGTCCAGAGGAGGGCCACAAGTATGAGTGGAGGGCTGGAGCAGCTCTCCAACAGACACAATGCTGAGACAGCTGGGGCTGTTCAGCCTGAAGAAGAGAAGACTCCAGGGAGATCTCATAGTAGCCTTCCAGTACCTGAAGGGGGCTACAGGAAAGCTGGGGAGGGGCTGTTTCCAAGGGCTTGGAGTGGTAGGAGCAGAGGGAATGCATTACAGCTGGAAGAGGGGAGGTTTTGACTGGAAGTTAGGAGGAAGTTCTTCATGATGAGGGTGCTGAGACCCTGGAACAGGGTGCCCAGGGAGGTTGTGGCTGCCCCCTCCCTGGAAGTGTTCAAGACCAGACTGGCTGGGGCCTTAAGCACCCTGGTCTAGTGGGGGGTGTCCCTGCTCATGGCAAGGGTGTTGGAACTAGATGATCTTGAAGGCCCCTTCCAATCCAAACCATTCCATGAATAAGAATATAGTTGGAATGAAAATCAAGAGTCCTAACACAATGATTAAACAGAATGTCAGCTACACTTCTGAAAAAAAGTAACTCATATTTTTAAACAACTTACAGGGCAAAGGATAATATTTTATCCTGTAGGACTTCATTAATGTCATCTAAGTGAATTCCTCAGGGCATCTTCAATGCTTATAAACAGAAATACACCGGTAGCAAAATAAGTCCCAGCATCACTATGGTTTAGAGCAAGCAAGAGTGGGAAGGCTCTAAGGTGAATGATAAATAACACTGACGGCTGGGAGCAGAAAATCTTTACAAGTAGAAAGTGAAAAATTATTTTTTCCTTCTTGTTTTACAGTGGTTGAAACCAAACACCGGAGTTTATTCATAAACTGCACAAAAATGTGTCTCCCAGACCAGGACTGTAGGTTGTTGATGTTCCTGCTGGAGTTTTTCTCCTACGCTCCACCATTTCTTTCACTTCTTGCATTTTCTTTATCTCTTGACAGCATTTTCTCTCTTAACCTTCCTAAAAGAATTACTGACCTCTCATTTCACATTAGCTCTATCTGAAGTCTGAAATCATTTGCTGAAGAATCAAGAACTGAATGGAGCTAGTTTGAGTCTTCCCAAAAAGCTCATTTCCTACACAGGCAGTGCTGCTGCAAGAGCAACTATGGTAGCCATCAGCTGCACAGATTAGTTCTATAATGTAACTACCGAGTTAGTTCAGGTCTACTACGCAGAAATTTCACTGAGGATACGTATTACAGCTGACACATCTGGAAAAACAAGCCTTGCTGGTTTGAATTTTGTCTCTAGAGAGAAAGAAAATAAGCAAGCAATGACAGTACTATCCATACCTAGACATCTGGTCTCGATTCCGCTCCACAGTCCAGAGGACAGACATTCCCTCACAGCAGAGCCAACCAGCATGTATCCTGAGTCACAAGTAAATATGGCTGTAGATCCGTATGTGATTTGAGTTCCAATCTTATTCCCATTTGGCGGTGTAGGAAGGTCTCCACAAGAAATAACTATAAGGCAAAACCAAAGCAGACCAGCTGAGTATCACAGACAGTTTCCAAGCAGTAATCCTTATTAAACAGTCAAACATAATGACATTTCAGAGCTTGGAGCATCTTGCTCCATAGATAAAATTAAAAATTCAAACCTTTGCATAGAACCACTGCTGCTTCCCCAGAAATCATTATTGAGAAAGAGAGAGCCATTAAAATTGTCCCCCTGTTCGAACAGTATTAATTGCAATTTAATCCTAAGTTTTAGCAGTTAGTTTTCCTTAATATTGGAATACCAGAGGTATTGCCATTTCACAAATTATCTTGGGTTTCTTTGGGAAGATGTCATTTTTATCTTCTAGTTCATAAGGAAACTGCCCTAGCATTCACACAATATGCTGTTCTGATGAGTGAACACTGTGCATGGGGTTCCTTGTTAGTTATTTACAACTCACAGCATCTTTTAATAATATAAACCCATAATGTTACTGTAATAATTCTGTTTCATGAATGAGTAAAAAGAATTTCACTATTAGTAACTCGAATGGTAAATTTCCAGTCAGAATGGAATGGAACAGAACAGAATAGAATGGGATGGAATAAAACAGGATAGAGTACAATAGAATGGGATAGAGTAGGTTGGGATAGAATGGAATGTAATGGGATGGGATCGGATGGAATAGTTCAGGTTGGAGGGGACCTTCAAAATCATCATCATCAAAAATTCCAACCCCCCTAACATGAGCAGGGACACCCCTCGCCAGAGCAGGTTGCTCAAGGTCCCAGCTACTCTGGCCTTGAACAGTCCCAGGAAGGAGGCATCCACAACCTTCCTGGGCAACCTGTTCCAGGGTCTCAGCACCCTCATTGTGAAGAAATGGTTCTGTGATTAGCAAAGGTTAAGAGCAGCTAGTGCTATAAAAAGAGTAAATTCCAATACTGCAAAAAATAATCCCAAAACAAAGTGAAAAATGTCCTTTAAAAAAAAATAAAGCTCCAAATACACGGACATAGTTTGTAAAATATCTCTAAATACAGAGAGAGGGATGGAAATGAACATGCAGTTCATATTTTTAACACCAGCAGAAGTAAAATTTTGCAATTAACTTTTAGAAGTCCTTTGAATTATAAATGACATTTCCAGTAGGTTATAAAAACCTCAAAATTAAGGTTAATTTCCAATATAATTACTCTGTCTTTGAAATGTTATTTTTCAGCCCCTTTTTTAATTAGCTTCATATATATTCTCAATAAATTCTAAATTAATCCTAGCTCTCAGTTATCTAGCTTATCCGCATGTGTTTTGGATTTGTGTGGGTTTAGACACAGGTATCCTAAGAAGCAGTTTAAAAACATGTACCCAACCCACAGCCACATCCTGTCCTATCAGAGTGTACATCTCCTTCAAAGATGAAGAACTTGGAGGCTTCCAAGTTCAGACTAAACCCCACAGTTATGAAAACCAACTGGCTATATTGAAATACCTAAAGAAGCCTGTACTCGGTGCTTGTGTAGAACACACCTTGAGTACTGGGTCCAGTCTCAGGCACTGCAGTATAAGGACAATGAGGTGCTACAGTGGGTCCAGAGAAGGGCAAAGAGGCTGGGGAGAGGTCTGGAAAACAGGTCCTGTGAGGAGTCGCTGAGGGAGCTTGAGTTATGTAGTTCAGAGAAGAGGAGGCTGAGAGGAGACCTCATTGCTCTCTAAAGCTATGTAAAAGGAGGTTGTACAGAGCCTGGTTCTGGCCTCTTCTCCCAAATTCCTNTGCAGACTTTTACATGATTTAGCAACCACCTGAAGCGAGGGACTATTGTGTTTATTAGATGTGCAGACAGAATGCAAAGCTTTCATATTTTTCTAGACTACAAACCATTGCTGACCTAGAAGAACAAGCAGGAAATCATCATCACGTATTTGTACATCTTCAGATACTTGGGGGCCTCTAAGAGGTGTGAGTGCAGATACTCCCTTATCACTAAACCAGATGGATTCTGTTTGTGGGTAATAGTCTAGGATATCCAGGAATTCTAACCAGGAAACATTTTTTCTAATTAATTGATTCCAATATTTAATTAGTTAATTTCCAATTCAGCCAAGTTCAATATTTTCATCTGAAATCCGTAGAGCAGATGCAGATCCAAGTTGTATGTACTTACTTTGGCAGTAAGGCCGCTCATTTCTCCAGCTCCAGGTGCCATTGGCAAGACACTCGATAGATGCAGGTCCCAAACCATAATACCCTGGATCACAGCTGAAGACGACTTTTGTTTTGTACTCATAATGTGACCCGTTCACTATTTTCCATCGTCCATGTTCCAGCGTAAAAGAATTAATGCTTGGACAGGTAACAACTTCCAAAATAACAAAGACACTGAGTTATTTCTGGCTTAGCACAGGCAAATCAGGAAAATCTGTATCACTAGTGACGGAGAAACACTTTTTAAACAGTGTTTGAAGACCAAGGCTGTATTTGAAATTGCCTGTGGTTAGAAGGTACAAGTCCTCTTATTGAATAATGATCAATAGCACAGGGACAGTATGAAGAGCTAAGCAACTGGTGCAGAGAGAATCTACATTGATAGTCCTGGAACCCCTGTGACACTTCAGATCAGAACTTTTACTAAAATTAGCTACAGTTCAACACAGGAATTGCTTTTCTACCTGTGTGTGCTCTACAAGTACTTGGTTGGAGACTCTGCACAGTGGTGACAGCAAAAATAGTATCAAACTCCACAGCAGTTTTTCAGCAGCTACCCAAACTTCTCTTGTTTCCCAATTCTATGTGGTCTTCCTCCAAAAAATCCAATCAAAAATATTCTATAACCCTAATCTAATGGAGAAAGGTCAGCTAGCATAATAGTTTTTTCCATGATCATCTAGGAAAATCTTTGCTGGATACTGTGTTCTTTCACTCTGTCTGGACTGATTCTTCAGAGAGAGGAAAAGACACAAGAGAATGCAACCAGTAAGAATAAGAAAATGAAAGAAATTGGGGGAAACCTTGACAATTGTTCTAGGTAAACACTTCCTTTCCTTTCAACAGGAAAGATAACAGAAACCTTCAGACACAGGTTTCTACCAATGTGTCATACACGTTTGCACCAGTCTTGTGACCACCTGGGTTTTCACACCCTGCTGTATCTACTTCTCTATGAAACTGAACATGCTTTTTCTCTCTAGTGATGTTTCCCTGGGTAGGATTACCAATTAAACGGTGATGGGTGATCGGCAGAGTATAAATAATAAGCAGAAGTTTCAAACAAGCATCCCAGAGTTACCAGAGAGTACCAGAGTGTTTTCAATTCTGGATATTAACAAGGTTTGCTAACAGTGTATGAACCGAACAGCTGCACTGAAGACATGGCCTTTGCATGAACTCCTGCCACCATTAACTTGGATCTACCCGTAAATGAATTTGAATGTATCTCCATCTCAAGTGTATTCCTTCTGCTGCCACAGGATCTTCCGACATAGAACTCATTATGGTGAAATATGGCTTTCACAAGAATTTAATGCCAGCAATTATTCACAGATGAAAACAATTGAATCTGAAAGTTTAATGTGACGATTTTCACCCTGGGTAAATGAATGAAATGCACAGACAGGTTCTCACTCACTGGAGAGCTTTTACGCGTTGCTTACCTACACAGCGAGGTGTTTTATTGTGATTGCTCCAGGTGCCATCGGGCTGGCAGACTGCAGTAGTAAGTTCCTTGGCTGATAGTCTGTATCCATCATTGCAAAAGTAAGTGACGTGTGTGCCAACCAAGTAATCTGTAGTTAATATCCCACCGTTTAAGGGAGCTTTAGGAATACCACAAGATATTGCTGAGTAAAGAGAAAGACACAGGTATATCAAGGCTTCTTCACTATCAGTTTCCACTCAGCTCAACGAGTTTATGCATTGTAATGTCAACAGCCAACAGACTTTCCAACCTCTTGATGTCAATGTGTGCTTTAAACCCACAAAAAAATTCCCATAAAATGCTATGGAATTCGATCTCAGATACCTATTTTTCTTTTGATAGAGAAGGTTAAAAATAAGAACAATGGTTCCTACCTCTGTAGCTACGCTCTCAAAATGCAGAGGATAATCAAAGGAGAAGTAATAGAGGATATCTGGGAACGACAGGATCAGCGTGATTGGCATCTAAAATATTGTGTCCAGTTCCAGAAGGACACGGAGCTGCTTGATAGAGTCCAGAGCAGAGCCACAGGGATGATGGAGGGAAAGGAGCATCTCCCTGCTGAGGAAAGGCTGAGGGAGCTGGGGCTCTTGAGCTTTGAAAGGAGGAGCCTGAGGGGTGACCCCATGACTGTTGATCAATATGGAAAGGAGGGGTGTCAGGAGGAAGGAGCCAGGCTCTGCTGAGTGGCACCCAATGCTAGGACAAGGGGCACCGGGTGTCAGCTGGAACACAGGAGGTTCTACATCAAGAGAAGAAACTTCTTTCTGGTGAGGGAGACAGAGCCCCGGAATGGGCTGCCCAGGGAGGTTGTGGAGTTTCTTTCTTTGGAGATGTTAAAAACCTCACTGGACTGTTTCTGTACGACTTGGTCCAGAGTGATCCTGCTCTGGCAAGGGGATTGGACTGGCTGAGCGTTCAAGGTTCCTTCCAATCCCTAACAGCCTGTGATTCAGTGATTGAATGAATAAAGCCCCAGTGAAAGACACTAGGAATCCACTTTGCACTAGCAGTTTCATGAATCACATTTCCTGTGCAACCTCTGCCAAAGCATTAAATTTAACTTCCAACATTGAAAACTGAACAATGAAAAGGTAAGCCACTTCTTATTTTATTGTTTAATTAAATAGCAGAAAGAAGGAACCAAGACAAGATGTGGTTGTAAGTAATGTTCTATCTGTTTGCATCTAATGCAGGTCAGATCCCTGCCCTGCTCACAAAAAAAAAGGGCTTAGACACTTAAGTACTTCACTTTGAAGTGGAATCATAAACACTAAGAAACCTTCCATCCTGCCCACCGAGAGATACAAAAAGTTAAGCCTCTCAGGCTGTGTATCAAAAAGAGTAATCTGGTTTTTGTCCCTATTTTGAGCTGATCTGACTTCAGACACATCTGCTTCACAAGCAACGAGTCAACAACGTGGCTCTGTACCAAAGCTAATAATCACAGCTGGGGCAAAGGTAAAGCTCTAACACTACCACAGCTTGCAGAATAAAGGTGAGTGGGTCAATGTTCTCTTCCAGCCTACGCTGTCACCCCACAGCCAGGGACTGAGCCAAGGAAGTTAAGGCCCAGACAGAATTAAATCTGGCCAGGGACATCAAGGGCAATGGGAACGCTCTGTAGGTATTGGGGAAAAAAGACAACGAGGGAAAATGTGAGGCCCTTTCAGAAAGAAATAGGTGATGGGATATGGAGAAGGCTGAGGAGCTCCATGTTTTGTTTTTTTTCCTCTGTCTTTACTGGAAGGTTCTTAAACCACAGCACCCAAATCACAGGAGTCAAAGGCTGCAACTGCAGGAGAGAAGCTCCATCTGTGGTAGGGGCAGATCATGTCTGTGACTAATAAAGAACCTGAAGGTTCACAAGTCCATGAGACCCTGCTGAAATTCACCCATAGCTTCTGAGAGAACTTGGGATAAAGTTGCTAGGCTGTTATTCATCAGATTTGAGAAATCAGGGCAGTCTGGTGAAGTTCCTGCCAACCAGAAACGGGGAAACATAACCCTCATTTTAAAAAAGGGTAAAAAGAGAACCCGGGCAATTAAAGCAAACTTCAGAACTCCCTCTAACTTTAAATCTTTAAGAAACAAGGTTCACTCCAGCCAGCGAATGCTTGCTAACAGCCTTGTACTCAGACAGAGCTCCCGAGAAATCACTCAGTGACGTTTTTAGGTTGCAGAAGGTATGAGTTGGCTTTTACATAGGTGAAAACTCGCAGGGAAATTTAGCTTTGAATTAAAGGAAAAAAATGTGATGTAGATTTTTTTTGTATCTGCTGGCCCTCAAAAATTCTGTTAAAATATTTTATATTAAAAATACCTTTTTTTTCCTGAAAGTTTTACTAGGTAGAAGTAGAACTTGGTATGGAAGAATGGCTGTGAAATGACTACCTGCCATTTAAGTAAGAAAACAAATGACTTACATTAGAAAAGTTACGTTTCTTAGGGTGTATTATTTTACAATGAAAGAATTTACCTTGACAAGCTGGCACTGGAACATCCCACGAGTAGTAACCATGTGGAGACTTCCTACATACAGCAGTACTCTTCCCAATGAGCCGAAAACCACGATCACAGGCCCAGCGAACCATGCTGTTGAGCTGGCCGCCTGTCTGACTGACGATGAAACCGTGTGGAGGGGACTCTGGAGTGCTGCAGTAGAGAGCTGGAAAGAGAAATAGTGAATAAATAAAAGATGTATTTAGAATCCAGATGACAATCCTTGACAAATCGTTGTTGAATGTGATGGATGTTTGATAACAAGCTGAGGAACTAGTCTGTATCCTGATCACGCCAGCATCAAGCAATTTATGTATAAAAGAATAAGGATTTATAAGGGTTTGAGGTGTTAGTAGCCTCAAAGGAAACAGCGATAGATCACTAACACAACTGTTTGGCTTCTTTTTTTAATACCATCTTATTTTAAACCAATTAAGACACAAAATTGTAGTTCACGATGAAATTTATTGCAATTGTAGGAACTCTGGCAGTATGCAACTTCTCTGCAAGAAGGAACCATCAAGGGTATAGTGCACATAATTCTTCGCGAACGACGTGTTCCTTCTTGTCCTAAATAAGCTATTTCTTTCAACCTCCGTGATACAAAGAACTGAAGTGAACAAGCAAATCTATGATGTTAGTTACATTTCAGGGTGTCACCATAAATCCACTGCAAAAAGCATCAGCTTTTTATGTTATAATTTATTTAGAAGGCAAAAAGTCCTACAGAAGCCTTAGTTAGAGACTATAGAAAGGCTTTCAGAACTCTTCAAGAGAGAGGAAACAAAATGTTTAGGAGACATTGAAAAGGTTTATGTGCTTTATGTTTCTCTGATGTTAAAAACTGTTAACCTACTACACAGTGTTTGCATTTCTTTAAACTCCTTTTTCATTATGTCTGTGAGTATAAAGTCACCTGGTTTTGGCTGCCTTGCCAAAGGAATAGAGCAGAGGGGATTTAGTCAGAGGCTCTACAGAGATAAGGGAAACATAAGAGGCTCTAGAAGGATCTGGACAGGCTGATTGATGGGACAAGGCCAATTGTATGGGGTTCGGTATGGCCAAGGGCTGAGTCCTGGACATGGGCTGTAACAACCCCATAAAAAGCTAAAGGCTCAGGGAAGAGCAGGTGGAAAGCTGCCCATCACAAAAGAGCCTGGGGGTGTTGGTTAACAACTGGGTGAATATGAGCCAGCAGCGTGCCCAGGTGGCCAAGACGGCCAGCAACATCCTAGCTTGCATGAGAAAGTGTGGGCAGCAGTAATAGGGAAGTGGTTGTCCTCCTCTACTTGACACTGGTGAGGCTGCACTTAGAATTGTGTGTTCAGTTTTGGGCCCCTCACTGCAAGAGGAACCCTGAGGTTGTGCAGTATATCCAAAGAAGGGTAAACGCACAAGACTTAAGAGGAGCTGCTCAGGAAGGCCGAGTTGTTTGGACTGGAAAGAAAGGATGCTGAGAAGAGACCTTACCAGTCTCTACAACTACCTGAAAGAAGGCTGTAGTGTGTGGAGGTGTCTGCCTCCTCTCTCAAAGGCTAGGACAAGAGGAAAGGGCCTCAAGGTGTTCCAGGGATTCCGGGTTGTATATTAGGGAAAATATTCTTTACAGAAAAGATTGTCAAGCACTGGAACAGATTCCCTAGGGAAGTGGTAGAGTCACACGCTCTGGAAGTCTTCCAAAACCAGGCAGATGTTAGTGCTGAGGGGTGTTGAGTTACTGGTGACCTGGAACTGTTGGTTAACAGTTGGACTTGATGACCTTAAAAGTCTCCTGCAACCAAAACAATTCTACGACTCTCAATAGTTCTTTTACTGCCAGTAGGGCAAAAATAGTAAGAATTTTCTCTTCTTTGTCTTCTAACAGATCCAGCAGGTGCTACAGGGAGTGCTAGCAAATAAGAGGCTGTATCTAGGCAACCGAGAACTTTTCCTATCTATACAACAAACATTTTATCTCGGAGAAAACTGTTCTCCCCTAATGGAAAGATGACACCGATATTGCTTTCCAGACTGTCGCGAGCCTAATTGTTTTTCTGCAATAGTGGTAGTCAAAAAAAATGAGTGAGTAAAAAATGAAAAACACAGTGGAAAGAGGATTTTATATCTCCTGTCTATTGCTTTCTGTACTTCGTAAAGTGAAATTGGTTTATGTCAATAACTTCGCTAGTATCTACAGGTACCATCTCCAGGACTTTTTGTTTTATGGATGCCATGTCTTTGGTCATGTTAAATAAATCCCACTGAGGCTTTGTGTAATTTCTGTAAACTGCCATCTGCTGTCGTGTGATCGATGAATCCTATTCTGCAGCAAGTTATATTTGATAGCAATTCTATAAAAGCAATTATATACCCATCAAGCTTTAAATATCATTTTCATGCACTATCCTTAAATATGTTCGTTTACATTAATAACACACACAGGGTGAGCTTTTCGACATCCTAATTAACCTGTGCTAATACAGTTTGCTGCTGCTGTTCAACCTGATGTTAAAGATTTCCAATCCTTTAGTGTCTCTCATTGTTCTACTCTCTAATTCTTTACTCCTACTTTGTTGCCACCTCTTTCTCTGTCCCCCTCCATAATTGTTAATGGCAAGTTCCATAAGATCCAGTGTAAAGAACAGAGACACAGGGATGCAAATAAATGATAGGAAAGAGAATCAGAATCATTAGGGATCTGAAAGGACCTCGAAAGATCATCCAGTCCAATCTCCCTGCCACAGCAGCATCACCTAGACCAAGCTGCACAGGAACACAGCCAGGTGGGTCTGGAACATCTCCAGAGAAGGAGAGAATGATGAGGATCCAGTGTAAAGCACAGAGACACATGAATACAAATAATGATGGGAAAGAGAAGGAGGAGGATGCAGTGTAAAGAACACAGACATGTGAATGCAGATAAACGATGGGAAGGAGAAGGAAGAGGGTCCGGTGTAAAGAACACAGACACAAGAATACAAATAAATGATGGGAAGGAGAAGGTGGAGGCCACATCTCTCATCTTTAATTGAGGTTTATATAATTTTAAAGTCCTGAAAAACATTTGTTTAATGAACATGTGTTTCATAAGCTTTAGTTATGGTCTATGGGGTTTTATCTCCCCAAAATCAGTATCAGCAGGTTCATATATAAACCAGATTAGATTTCCTTGTGGTCTGGGCAAATGACTATCACAAAATACATTTTATATGTCCCTTTGCACAGAAATAATTAGTCTCAATATTGAAAGGTTATACACATTCAAGAGAGTCTGATTTACATACCTATGTATCTTATCCTGAATCCTCTTTTATTGGTGCCATGATCTGCTGACCATCGGAGAAACACTTCATGGCCATTGCTGGTTATATTTAGAGAAGAAGAGTAATCCCCACTAAGAGAAATGAGCAATGGGCTGTGACTATTTGGTCCTTGAAATAGGAAAGAAACAAACAAGTGTTATAAAGTTAATAACAACATGCACAGAAAACATCCTTCAAGGAAATGATGAATTAATCTGAATTAAAAATGGAAGCAGATAATCCAATTTATACGTTGGAGAGTACATATTTGTTCAGAAACAAGATGACTTCTAGACATAATGAAGGCAGTACAATTTTGAAACATGGTAATTCAATGGCTCTTTTCAGAATAAAAATATATAAAGAATCTCTTATTTGGAATTGTTGATACTGCCCAAGTATGAGATGCATGGACAATATTGATTTGAAATTGTTGATACTGCTGATGCATGGGATGCATAAACAATATTGATTTGAAATTGATGATACTGCCCAAGTATGAGATGCATGGACAACATTGATTTGAAATTGTTGATACTGCTGAAGTCTGGAATGCATAGATAATATTGATTTGAAATTGTTGATGCTGCCCAAGTATGAGATGTGTGGACAATATTGATTTGAAATTGATGATATTGCCCCAAGTATGAGATGCATGGACAATATTGATTTGAAATTGTTGATGCTGCCCAAGTATGGAATGCATAGACAATACTGATTTGAAATTGTTGATATTGCCCAAGTATGGAATGCACGGACAAATCCTACGTGGGACGCAAAAATACATATAAAGAAGAAAGTATCACTCAAAGTTGTATATGCTATAATTACCATCAAACACCTCAAGTATATCAAATTCCTTCTCTGTCTGGAAGAATTCAAAGAACATGCTGATATTATAACCCTTTTCCACAGTAATGGTCCACGCGCACATCTGGAGGTTTGGGTAGCTGTCAGGATATCCAGGGCTCAGTATTACTCCTGTTGAATCCAGACGCAGTTCATTGGCTGGACAGAGCACTGTGGAAGAGAAAAAGGTTAAAAACACCAGGTGAGCCCTCCCTGTCTTTTGTCTTGGCTCTCAAGACTTTGCTAAGCAGGGAGAGCCTGACCTACAACGGAGTTTTCCAGCCAGTGACACTAACACAATAAACATTTTGATTAAATGTAAATAAACCCAACCAACCAACCAATACTGGGTTTGTAGAAAGCCCAGATCACATTCTTTTTCATTTAATACAAACATTAATCAACCTCATTTATCATGATAGATTTGGAAAGGTATTTTAACCTTGTAGTAGATGTTCGATAATAGAATTAGGAGTAGATGGATCGTGAAGGAACGTCACAACATCTAGCAGGACTCAAAAAGGCTTTTGTTTACATAAATCATTGTTTTCTGAGGCTGTGGAATGCTAGGGTTCATTTTCCCTTCAGAGGTCTTACCATAGATGATTCTAACTCTATTACTTCATGGAAGAAACTGAATTAGTAAGAAAACACAAACGCGTGTCTATCACTGATATTTTACAAAGATTACACAGTCCTGCACAATAAATCACGTGCAAGGTTCATCTCCACTAGCTCCCTAATTAGTTCAAAATCACTCATTTTCTTCAGAAACGATGGAAAAAATCTTACATCTCTCATAAGACATCAAACGTCAGCTTAATAAACCCTGGTGTAAAGTAGGATGTTAGCAGCTGTAATCTTGTTTCCACCTTAAATATGAGATGGTTTTCTACCTTTCCATTCACATTTTTTCATAGAAGAGAAGCATCAACTTATCCACGGCTGTTATATTACAGGTATGGAAACCCTGTTCTTTAGAAGAACAAACATGGTAGCACTGACAGCTGCACTGCCAAACAAAGGGACCTTGCTCACTAAAATCCATGCTGTGTAAAGCTGAGCCTTACAGAAACGCAATACGAATTGTTATGGTATGTTCTAGACTGAAAGCAAATGGAAGGATCACATTAATTGATTAAAATCAGAAGCCATCAACATCCAAATGTGAAATTATTTTTCCAAAGTAGAATTGTGAAATTCTTTTTTCAATGCAGAGCAACTTCATCGAATTACATTTTAAACTCTTGACTTTTCAATTCAGCAAATTAATTAAGACACTACTGATTATGTTACATTAAAACTTGATGTAAATTCTCCATAACAAACTTGATGTAAATTCTCTGGGCCCAGAATCGGGCTCTTCTCCCAGGCAACTAGTGATAGGATGAAAGGGCAGGGCCTGAAGCTGCCAGGGGAGGGGTAGGTTGGATGTTAGGAAGCCCTTCTTCATGGAAAGTGTGATCAGCCCCTGGGATAGACTGCCCAGGGCAGCGATGGAGTCCCCATCCCTGGAGGTGTTTAAGGACAGACTGGCTGTGGCACTTAGTGCCCTGGTCTGGCTGCTGTGGTGATGTTAGGTCCTGGGCTGGGCTGGATGAGCTCAGAAGGCTTTTCCAGCCGCAAGGATTCTGTGATTCTGTGAATCACCATCAATGCCATCAAAAGATCATCAAAAAGTCTGAAATCATCTCAGTAGGCTGTCTTAGGTGAAGAGATAGTGGAGGCTGTGTAAGGAATCACCATTCAGCTGGTGTGGCAGGAGAACTAGGAAAAGGAGAAAAGACCTTGACAGGAAGGCGGAGCTCCATCCATCTGAAGCCTTTCACCTAGTCGGCATGTCAGGATCTCATTCCCGACCAAGGTAAAGCCTGGTTGACACTGGTATCTTATGATGTCTCCTGTTCAGAAAAAGAAATCAAGATAAAACACAAGCAAACAAAAGAAACATTAAAAAGCAATTAACTGGAACTTTTAACTTTGATAACGTTATTGATTCCTGAAGTTTCTTGCCACCATATATAACGGACTAAATGACCTGTGGCACAAACAACTTTGATTAGTCTAAGAAGTGTGGTAAATGAGCGCTGTGCTGCACACTGTGCTGCATTTATCACTGCTTTCCACCGCATTATTAGTTGGCTAGTTTGCTAATTTGTCTGCGTTTGAGTGATGCTCTGTGAACCCTGTGTCCACAAAGCTTTCAGCACTGTAATGCTTTGGATCGTGGTTGTAAAAATAAATGAGGAGATGCGATCAGATCGGTAACCCATGCAATCCTGAGGGGGAAAAACCGATCCATTGGCACTGGGGTTTTGCTGCTGCTGAGTTGGCACGGTGAGAAGATGAAGCTATCATTTTTTTAATTAAGAAATACAAAAAAATATCATATAGTTTTATGTGCTAATAAAAGTAGAAATGCATAAATCCCAGCAATTCTCTTTGGTCCTGATTGCAGAGCATAAAGAAGTCTTTTTGTTGCCAATAACTAAGCAAATATTGGTATAATTTTAAAAAATGATGATGTCATAAAAAGAGCAAAACTAACTGCTCAGATGTCCGATCGCCATCTTCGAATGATAGGTGATTAATAAGGGTTAAATGTATTGATTTTACTTTGCAGGTCACCAACCCTTCATGCTGATATAGAATCTGTCTCTTTTTTTGATGGTTTCTGGGGTTTTATTTCAGTGTTTTAGATCAAATGCTAGGAAAAATGTATTTTGAAATGAGGGTAATTAGAAAGGAGTTAATTCCTTACTTACACTTGATCTCTGAAACAGATACAGGAAGCTCAGGAAAGAACAGCGACACCTTGCAAATGATATTTTCAAATAGAAATTAAACATAAAACAAACCAAGAAAGCTGCTTTGCTTTTCTCTGATGTTACCTATTTCGAATTCATCATCCTCAGTGAGAATCTCAGCATTTGGTATATTTGCCGGAGGCTGGCAGACCCGCAGCTGATAGGCTATAAACAGGAAAGAAGGAGAGCTGATGTTCCGATAGTTAGCTAACGGAACCACATAATCAGAACTGAATATCCACATTAAAAGGGTAAAAATATAAATAGACATATTTACATTGAAACTTGCAGGAGAATTAAAAAGGAAGCAGCCTGGAAAAGAGAAGGCTCTGGGGGGGACCTTCTTTTGACCTTCCAGTACTTGAGGAGGAGCCTACATGAAGGCAGGGGAAGGTCTATTCCAAAGGGGTTGTATGGATAGGACAAGGAGCACTGGGTTCCAGCTGGGGAAGGAGAGATTGAGGCTGGAGATTAGAAAAAAGCTCTTCACTGTGAGGGTGATTGATGGCTGGAACAGGCTGCCTGGGGAGGTGGTGGGTGTTTGATCCCTGGAGTCATTAAAGGTCATGCTTACTGAGGATCTAAGCCACCTGACCTAGGTAGAGATGTTCCTGCTTGTGTAGTGAGGATGGAGTAGCTGACCTCTGGAGATCCCTTTCAGCCTGGAACATTCTGTGATTCTATGTTAATATCAGATTAATGAAAAATTAGAAGTTGCATCTGTGTTCTTAATTAATCCTCCAATTTCATCAACAAACCCCTCTTCATCTATAAGAAGCTTAAGAGAGGGTGCAAATATTCTTACTTGAGTGATCTCATCTGGAAAGTGAATACTTTTTCTTAGGGTGTAATTGCATGGGTTTTTACAGTTTGTATTTTCTGCTGAACTCTTCCACTTTGGCTTCTCTATAATAAAACCCATATTTCACAAGATTCTACCCAGAGGCACCATAACTGATAGACAGAAGCATTTAAAATGTGAAAATTCCAAGGAAAAGAATGGATTTGGACCACATCTCAGCTGCAAGTAGGGTCAAAGAAACAATAATTACCTTACTTTCAAATTTCTCATTGAAGTTTCACATGAAACAGTATTCTGAGTTCTAACACACGAGTGCAACAGCCAGGAAGACTATTAGGTAAAACGAATTATAAAGCAAAAAGAGGAAAGTAGGAAGAGTATGCAAAAGCTATATAGGTTGGGGCTATGTTTGCAGAGATAAAATTCACTTCCATCAGAATGCAGTGAGAACAGAAATTGGTCAAACAAACCACATAGAATCATAGAATCCTTAGGGATCAGAAGGGACCTGGAAAGATCATCCAGTCCAATCCCCCTGCCACAGCAGGATCACCCAGACCAAGTCGCACAGGAACACAGCCAGGCGGGTCTGGAATGTCTCCAGAGAAGGAGACTCCACAACTCCCCTGGGCAGCCTGTTCCAGTGCTCCGGTACCCTCCCTGGGAAGTTCCTTCTGATATTGATAGGGAACCTTCTCTGATCCAGCTGGCACCCACTGCCCCTTGTCCTATCCCCAGATGACCTTGAGAAGAGCCTGGCTCCATCCTCCTGACACCCATCCCTCACCTATCTATAGACATTAGTGAAGTGTGATTTCTACTGACAGTGTAGTCAGTCTTCCACCTTTCAGGTGTGTGCCTGGGTTGATCAATGAGTCTAATCTGCCTGATTTTCACTCATACTACATTTTCATAGAGCATTGTTTTATATCATCTCTCATTAGCATGGAAAAATCATCTACTTATGGCAGAGAAGAATTCAGATCCAGTTACCATCATCTTTGTTACTTCCTGTGCTTGGATCTCTTAGTCGACTAATTGGACAAACTTCTGTGAATCACTAAATCTCCAGTTTAGCCAGGTAAGATCTACTAATTCACCTACATTTGATATCTTCCTACTCTACTCCTTTACGCCAACTGTATAATGAAGAGAAAATTCAATGTGTGAGTCAGAAAGCTAATGCTCTGCCCTAGGATAAACTGATCTAAACTTTAACACACTGAGCAAAGAGGAAACAGCCGTTATATTTCTGAGGGCTTTTTATTTGGGTTGAATTTTTGTTTGTTTTGATTCCTTTGTTTGTGTGGTTGTTGGGGTTTTTTAGATGATCCAAGAATTGATTCAATAAAGAATTCATAACATTTATCTCAAATGTTTCATTCATTTTTATCTCCAAATTATCTATTTTAAATAAATTTGACTGTTCTGACCCGACTGCCTTCACTTTATTGTTATGAACCGCTATATAATTAACAACATCAATCCAGAAAGCATCTGAAGCTCTTTCATGAATTATCCTTTGTGCTGCTCAGTTTGCATCTTTATTACGCTTGGCCACAGCAGGTTAGAGTGACTATAAAAAGAGGTAGAATGTGGAGCATAAATACATCTGCATTTTCATTCAGTGAGTATTTAACTCCAAAGCAGTTTAACATTAACTACACAATATAGTTCACTACCACTGAAATCTCTTTCTTCAAATATTACAAAATCAATGAGCAATTTATAACCTCCATAACCATTTGGATTACAAAGGAATTTCAGAAGCACTGTAAGCAGTGAAAAGAAGAGCACCTTGAAATGCAGCCTTCTTCACTCATGGTCTTTAACGGTGCCTGTTTTTGCCTTGACTGCTTCTAAAATTACTCCTTACTCAAGAGCATGGTTTGTTTTCATCTATTTGCACTGCAGTTGTGATCAGTCCTATTAATAAGCTCCTCTTAGAAACAGTAACTCACTTTACCAACAGTTTTCTTCCTACAGTACTGACTCCAGACAGAGAAGCAGTGAGTTGGACTTACCGTGGTAACTAAGCACAAAGAAGCCACTTGTAGTGAAGTCACTGTGGAACTTGATCAGAATCTGATTGGAGGTGCTGTAGACTGATTCTAATGCAGTGTTGCCACTAAATTGTCCGATTTGAGGAGAAATTTGGTCTGGTCCATCCCTAAGAAAAACAGATGCAAAAAGATCTCGTTTTCCCCTCAAGCAAACATGGAATTGCTTCAAATTTTAGTATCATGAAAAATTTCTGTGAATGACTCTAAAAGGTGCGAGTCCTTTACCAGCAGAGGATTGAAACCTCTGGAAATAATAGTATGTGCATTACATTACAGCAGGTAGTAGCTCACAGGATTATTAAAATCTAATAGAAAGCAAGAAAATTGAAGAGCAAGCAACCACCCTTTTGGAAATCATACTTTTATTTCTAAACAAACGATTGGATTGGTGATCCCACTCCATCTTCCTGCCACAAGCTCAGCTTACATTTACTTATCTCTGCTTTCAAATATCCCTATGAGAGAACAAACCTAACCCTGCTTGTTGCTTCTAGACTTTTGATTTTGGACACTGGTAGGAAATTTAAGAGATCACTACTATTTAATTCTTAAAAGACAATGGGAAAATATTGGCTTTATGACAAATAAATTCAAAAGGATTATGGAATTCAAAGATTCTGCTTGAAATCTGCACGGGGACATGTACAAATGTGGATTTGATTTAGTGGAGTGTTTCAAGGATGTTGCTTTTAGAAACACTCTTACATCAGAATTGTTGAACCAAACTCCAACAATTAAACGCTATAAATGATAGTAGAGGTGAACACTCAGGAATTCATCTAGAATTTGTTTCTAGAGGTTTCTGAATCAATTTATTGCTGAGAGATGTCCCATTCTCAGGGAAATATTCTTACAAATGATGGTAGCTTTAACCACAACTGAGACAGATATGAACCAAAACTGAGACAGACACGAACCAAAACTGAGACAGACACACAGTTATCCAATCTCTAAAATAAGGGGCTGAGGGAATCGGGGCTGTTTGGCCTGGAGAAAAGGAGGCTGAGCTGAGACATTCACTCTCAACATGGATTAGCCCAGATCATTCACTTTCCCCAGACAAAACAGCAACGTCAAGGGAGAAATCACAAATTGAGTCTTTTTAATTCATACTTCATTGCATTGTGGCAAATGAAGATTAAATAAATGCCAAAAGTGTTTTCTTACCAGACAGTTATGAAATCATATATTGGCTCTGTTTGAAGAACTGTGAAATTGATATAGATTCCATTCCCTGGAGGTACTCTTACAAGCCAGAAGCAGTCTTGAAAATTTGGATACTCATCAGGGTATCCTGGAGAATATATAGTGCCATTCATCGCCGTTATGTTTCCTCCACAAAGGGCTGTAAAGAAGACATTTTAAAAACCAAAAGTATTAGATGATGCTTACATTCTTCTTAGATCACGTAGAAGCCACGCTTTCACAGCAGACTTGATAAAACCCGCAGCTGCGCATTGGAAACAGATTGTACTGAACTGTTTGCAAAGAGTTAGAAGTCTGTTCTGTTCTTATTGGTCAAATGGAAAAGAAAAAGAGAAAGAGTGATTTTGATGTCATAAAACAGAACAGAACTGGAACTAATATTTAGACATTCGGATAAATGATTCCCTGCTGAATTGAAAACAACTTGGTTAATGGCTTTGTGTGAATGCCAGCTACAAATTAGCGGTGAAGAACATTAATTGCTTCCATTTATCGTCACAAGAAGGCAGCCAAAAAAAAAAGCCCCCAAACCTATCAGGTGAAAGAAGAGATATGCTAACTTGATGGAAAATAGGAAGGGGCAATTTGAAATTTAAAATGCTGCCTGCAACAGTCTGAATTAAAAATGATCATTCCCAAGGGTCCTCTCTGTCATTTGTGTTTTAAGGGCACTCATTTTAGGTGTCAAACAGCACAAGACGTCTTGGGTTTTGACAGCTTTTGGGCTTCCGTAGCTGTGTGTTTCTGATTTAATAAGAAACTCAAATTTCTTTCTTTCTACAGGAGCAGGAAAAGCTCTCAGTCCACAGTTCATGATTTCCTCCATGGATGTTTCAGATGCAGCATGAGGAAAACACCAATCTGTTCCTAAACCAGAGCAATGATGTTACAGAAGCCTAGCTCTGGAAAAGTGAGCAAAGGTCACGATGCTGCCGTTCGCATTATTTTACACACATTCTGCCTCACTCCACCCCAGACAGGCATGAAATAGCAACCGGGCACAGCACTCCAGGTGACATCTCAGAAGAGCAGAGCAGATGGGAAGCATTCACATCCCTCAACCTGTTGGCCATGCTGGCCACGTTTAGTCTGCTGGGCTGTGAGGGTGCATTGTTGCCTCGGGTCCCCTTTTTGTCAACCAGCACCCTCAAGTCATTCTCTGTGGGGCTGTTCTCAATCATACGGCTCCACCCCAGCCTGAAATTACTGCCCTCAACCCAGGTTTAGAAGTTAAAGTCACAAATCATTCCTATTCCTTCAGGAGGCAGAAAGCATTGGTTTAAACACTTCATTGTGATGAATTAACTTCCCCGTTCAGACAGACAGACAGACAGTAGGTGTCATTCGCTTCCACATGACAAGGCTTCTGTTTCTATATTCAGTATCAGATATGTCTTAATTTAGCTGCCACATCCCCCAGAACTGCCTGTGGCTCACCAACTCTAGAAGGAATTTTGAGTAATGAGGTATCTAATTTAAGTACCTCAATTATACAGATGATTCAGAACTCAAGGCATGAAATCAAGACAAGAAGGTGCTGCTTTTCCATTGATTGGTAGGTATTCCTCACCACTTCACTGGGTATTGAGGACCTTCCCAGGGAGGTGGTGGACTCCCCTTGCCTGGTGGTGTTGAAGAACCGTAGAGCCATGGTGCTTCACGCCCTGCTCGAGTGGCAGCAGGGAAGGGGTCAGGTTGTGTCTGTCAGTCTCTCAGGGACTGACGGGTTTTGTTGGGGTGGGGATGGTTGGACTGGGGGAGCTGGGAGCTCCTTTCCAACCAGGATTATTCTGTGATTCTGTAATCCTTGTGTGTTTCAGTGTCCGATGACACCGAACAATTGACCTGCTGCTTAGGTTCAGATTCTGTCAGTGTAGCTAGGGATAAGATAAGCATCTGTACAAAATCATCACATTCATCTTGTTTCCTTACAAATTCAGCTGTGTAGTAGCCACAGTTTCCTTGAATCTGCTTACATGCTTCAAGCATATTAGTGTAAACAACTGTTAAAAATGAAACTCTAGAAATGGGAACACGGAAATATGAACGCTGACGTTTCAAAATAACCCCAAGTCACACAAAAGGTTTGGATAAAGGACCTGACACAGCACTCACTGGAGCACAGCTCTACTTCATGCCCCCTTTGGCACTACTTGCTAACCAATATGACAGAACATAAGGTGTCAGAGTTGGGAGAGTCCATCTTTTACCTCTGTTCTCTAGATCAAGTCCAGACTATCTAGTCTGTAGCACGAGCTAGATTAAAAAGCAGCACAGATCTCCAGACCTGAAGTCTGGGACCTTCCAGAAACCAACTGATAATCTCAGCTACGTTTACAGAGATTTCAGACTGCCACAAAGAGTGCACCTTGTCTGCAAACACGGTCATGCGCCAAGTGAAATCTTTAGGCTGTAAAGACCGGGGTGTAAAAATACAGACCTCTACGATTTCAGTTCACAGTCCTTAGGAAGACTTAGAAATAATGAAGGGTTGATAGGTCACCCCAAACATACCTTCACATCTAGGGAGAGGATGGTTCCAGTTACGGCTGATGCCATGAAGACAAGTCAGAGCTGAGTTTCCAATTAACGTATAACCAGGGAAACACTCAAATGAAATCGTTTGGCCGACGGTAAAGTCATTCCCAATAACAAAACCATTGCGAAATGGTCTGGGATCAGGACAGCTTTGTAGCTGATACGCTGAAATAAATAAATAAATGGATAGACAGATAAATTACTATTAATATGGGGAAGTAAAATACCAATTATTACTTAAAAATTAGAGTTTTTCATTACAATAATAATTTTTAAAGTCAACAACACCCCAGATGGATTCCATTTCATCCAGTGGATGCTCAACATTCTTTGTGAGTGATGAGGAGAGGCTGAGGGAGATGAGGGTGTTTAGTCTGGAGAAGAGGAGACTCAGGGTGGGGATCTTCTCCCTCTCTACAAATCCTTGAAGGGAGGTTGTAGTCAGGTGGGGGTCTTCCCTCAGGCAACTAGCGAAAGGGTGAGAGGGAAGGGCCTGAAGCTGCCAGGGGAGGGTTAGGTTGGATGTTAGGAAGCCCTTCCTCACGGAAAGGGTGATCAGACACTGGAATGGACTGACCAGGGCAGTGGTGGAGTCCTCATCCCTGGAGGTGTTGAAGGACAGACTGGCTGTGGCACTTAGTGCCCTTGTCTGGCTGATGTGGTGATGTTAGGTCCTGGGCTGGGCTGGATGAGCTCAGAGGTCTTTTTCCAGCCTCAATAATTCTGTGATACTGTAGAATGCTTGAACCAACCAAGAGCTCTGAGATGAAAGGCTTGGCACAGAGCTCCAGTACGCAGTGCTGCCCAGTGACCACCCTTCCCAGTCTGAGAAGACAGAGACTTCCAGGTGGGAGAGCAAGCACTATTTAGAAATTATATCGAGTGCCATAGAAGAAAAGCATTACCAGAAAAAAGGAAGCACTACAGAATACTCCTAGGGGGCAACTAACCCTCCAGAGATAGAAGTGCAGTGCTGAGCTGCTCCTAGAAATATCTAAACAGGAAAATGATCGTGAACAGGAAATGATGAGTATCATTAGAGAAGCTGCAGAAAGAAAACAGTAAGTAGCAATGGAGTACCCAGAAACTCTTCTCACTAGGATAATTCCAAGAAATAGAATTTTGAATGCAGGAAATAATTATTCCCCAGTAACAAGCAGTATGCGAGCCCACAAGAAAAGTTGTTATTTGGTACTCAAGCCTTAATTCAAGAAGCATTCAGGGTGCTTCGTAATAGCAGTCACCACGCAGGTTTGCTACAGTGGAAGGAAGAAAGTCAAATAAACTCAGGACAGGGATATTCAATTTACTGGAAAGGGAATTATACAAAAAGGAGGAAATGCAGATCGGAATCTCCCAACTGACACTACTTCAAAAGACCAGATAAAACACGTTCTACAATTGAGTCTAAAAACACCAGACACTAAAGCACTTCAGAAACATGCCTGTGTGACTCACTAGGAGAGTTTAAAAAGCTATAATAGAGGTTGGCATTTAAAGCATGAAAGTCTTCCTTTCCAAAAAGACATGAAATATAGCAGGTAAACTTTAAATAGAAAATAAAGAGAGCAAAAACAATTTCAAAAGTGCTTTGCAGGAGAGGTCTCGGCTAACCGTACAAGAGGGTTGTTTTACAGCATCAGAAGGAAGAATTCAGCTAGGGAACTGGTAGGACAATTCGTGATGAATGAGATAAAAGGGACTTTATGGATTAGGATGCCATAGAAAGCAAAACACAATAAATTCCCTGTATCCATCTTCACTTCTGAAGATGGTGTAGAGATCTCCACGGAAGATACAGTGCTTATATTACACTGCTCTAAGACAACAGATAAGCTTGAAGTAAATACAATAATACTACAACGAGCAGGAGCACATGGCTTTAAGCCAGAAGAGCTGCTGAACCAAGATCTGTATCATATCCTAAAATCATTTCAGGATCTGATCTAGAAGACAGGTGACTTCCAAATGCAGAACCAGCACATCTATCGGTAGTGGGGATCCTTGAAACTGAAGATCAGTCAGTTTGACTTCTCTCCTTGGTAGTACATAATAATCAATAGCTTATCATATCAAAGCCTACAATAATCAATAAGTTGTGCAAACAGGGTTTCTCAGGAGACTGGGGGTGATGTGATGTATTATGGGCAAGGCTGAATGTGAAAACACTATCACATCCCACCAGAAGAAAATCAAGTCTGAAAACAACTGGGAGATTTAAAGAAGATGCGAAGTGAAGCGCCTATAATTTTACTGGTTATTCTCAGAAGAATTAGAAAGCTCTGTATTGAATAATAAACATCAAAGATTTTATAGCAAGCAAACTAGATGTGAAAATAAGTCTATCTCACATCTTGATTCACCTCTTGATTATCTTTTCTAAGAAGATTTGAAACACCCACTTCTAATTGCACAAGTGAGAACAAGTACAGCATGCAAAACCAGGAGTTCACAGACTGCATGCTTAGGTTGGATGTTAGGAAGCCCTTCCTCATGGAAAGGGTGCTCAGAGCCTGGATTGGACTGCCCAGGGAGGTGGTGGAGTCCCCATCCCTGGAGGTGTTTAAGGACAGACTGGTCCTTAGTGCCCTGGTCTAGCTGATTGTGTTGATGTTAGGTCCTGGGCTGGATGAGCTCAGAGGTCTTTTCCAGCCTCATTAATTCTGCGATTGAAACTGTTCTTTCTTCTGTGGTTAAAAACACTGATGGGAAAGGGGTTTGTTTTATTATTTCACAAATACTATCTCCAAAATAATTACTGTTATATCAATAGCCATAGTAGTATACTCTCTTAAGTCTTTTAGTGCAGCCTTGGTAGGAGATTTTAATGTTTCCCCCTACAGATTGTATCATATTCCTAATAAGAAGTTAATAAAACCTTAGCAGGCACCCTAACCCATCAAATGACTTCAGCTTTAAAAGCTAACGCATTTTCCAGTGGCTTACTTACAGGATGATAAATAGACTTGCTGCTATTAAAAGAATACTAGGAGATTGCAGGAAGTAAAAGCTTTTTACATAATCCTTTGACATTATTCAGATAACAGGTTTACTTTAAAATAGACATTTGACCTCTTTTTTTGTGAGCAGCGATAATCTAATCCCCTTTAAATGAGCCTGCAATCACACAAATAGAATTATGATGCAGTTTTCATCATCTCAGCATCACCTGTTGGGTAAAACCGAACAAGAACCTTCCAGTAATTTTACTTCTTAGGACATGAAAAGGATTTGGAGATTTTTGGGTCTGTGTGTTTCTGTAGTAGCCTATGTGTCTCCAGTACGTTCAGACAACATTTAAGCTCTTCCCCTTCCAGAACTCAAGGCACAACATTGTGATTCCCATTGATTTACAAAGAACAACAGAGATGATTCCTTTGCCAAGACTTACAACGTAAACTACTCCTCCAACCAAACTCAGACATGGGAAGTCATGCTTGCCCACAACCAAACTGCTTTTACTAGAGAACATGCAATTATTTTCTCGTTTGATAATTGTGTGCATTCTCCTGTTTGATCTGATTCATGCCACTGGTTAGGAAGAAAACCTTTTATTTCTCCTTTATCTTCTAGCAACACCCACAAACAGAAATAACCTTCAACAGCCACCTCGTTGTAAGAGAAGAACCGCCACATCTCACCTTGGTAGACAATGTGAAACCCCTGCTTGTTCTGTGAGTAATCGCTGTGGAAGTATAAGCTGGTTTCATGAGTTGTGCTGAACAGAGAGGCTGGAAGCTGAGGGCCACTTAGTCTCCCAATAACAGTGCTAGTGTCTGTAGATCCACTCCTAACTTCTAAGTAGTCGTGAATGGTCTCCGTTGAGAAATTCAGGAATTGCAGATGGACACCTGAAAAACATTGTTATCCCATGAAAGCCACCGGTATCCCTGCCAGCAAAGAAAAGAAAGAGTGTGCATCTGACACTGATACCAGGAAATAATGTCATCAGGAGCAGAGCCAACTCCTTCAGTCAGTAAAGCCCTGACCCTCCTGCCCAGTCGCTGGAGCCCAGCCTGGTCCCGAGGGACAGAAGGTCTCTGCCCAGGCTGAGGGAAATATTGCCACTTTTCAAAGAGTGATGACGCTGAGAACACACAGAGGACACTGACATAGCTGGTCACACAGGCTGCCACAGAGAATAAAGGAGTCTCTCAAAACACAAGCATCAGCAGCCAAGTGCTCTCCTCTCCTTGGGCTGCCAGAGACAGAAGTTCAACAGTGCAGACACACACGATACTGTCTGGATTAACAAGCACAAACACATTCCCAGATCCCTTGCAAATCCTCCAACATGGATTCATTAAATAATCACAGTTGATCAAGCATTACTTCCTTCTATGATTAAATTAACAAAGGGAGAAGGGTGGATGTAATACAGTCTCACTCGCTCTTTTGACTCAGTCTTCTATAGCCTTCTCATCTGGAATGAAGATAAATGAACGGATGAAAGGAAAGGAAGTAGGTGAAAAAGGCTCCAAGAGTGATAATCAGTCACTCAACATCCAGTTGGTAGCTAATGACTAGTACAATACTCTGTAGGTCAGCATGGGCCCTTTATGCAGTGTCTTCATAAAGGACCCAGATAACGAGAAAGCATCCTCAGCAAATCTGTGGAGGATGCTAACCCACAGGACACAGACCATCTACCAAATGGCACAACAAAGAAACACGTGAGGGCTGAGCAATCAAACCCTTCTTAAACACTCTCACAAGAAGGGCAGTTCTGCATCTGGAGCACAAAATCTTTATCCTTCTGTACAGGCCGGGAATCAGTCAGGTAAGTAGCCGCCCTGCTGAGAAGGATCTGTCAGTCATAGAGGCCTTGCTCTAGAGTTAGTGGCTAAATTGACTTTGAGTGTGAAGTTTAGCAACTTCAAGATGAACTACATTCCTTCCTGATGAGGGTGCTGAGACACTGGACCAGGCTGTCCAGGGAGGTTGTGGCTGCTCCCTCCCTGGCAGTGTTCAAGGCCAGATTGGCTGGGGCCTTGAGCACCCTGGTCTAGTGGGGGGTGTCCCTGCCCATGGCAGGGGGGTTGGAACTAGATGATCCTTGAGGTCCCTTCCAACCTGAACCATTCTAGGAATCTATGAACTTTGAGTGGGAGGCTTCTAGAGGTCACATCTGCGAACATTTTCTATGCTGTTGTGATCCTAGGACAGGAAAACAATCTTAAAAATAAAATAATGACCTCAAAAGCAGTGTAAATTGCTAAACCAATATGAACTTGACATAAAATATTCAGGATAGCGATTTATTTTTGTTGGGTTTATGCCTTCATAAAGATAAATCAAGCCTGATAAATTAGCAAAGTGTGCTTAATTCTAATTAAATGGTTTTGTAAGAAATTTCTAGTACATGGGAAATGAAAAAAAGCAAGAATCTTTTATAGCCTTTCTCCATCTTTCATTTTAAGCTTTAATAACTTATAAGAAGGAATTATTATGAATTTTTACTTGCCAGGATAGATTTATAAAATGGTGAATATTTATGTCAAGTGTTTCAAAACCATAAAATCCCAACAAACTTAATCCATTAAATCCTGCAGAAGAGGAGACTTGGGGAGACCTTCTCCCTCTCAATAAATCCCTGAAGGGAGGTTGTAGACAGGTGGGGGTCAGACTGTTCTCTCAGGTAACCAGTGCCAGAATAAGAGGGCAGGGATTCAAGTTGCCAGGGGAGGGTTAGGCTGGATGTTAGGAAGCCCTTCCTCAACAAAAGGGTGCTCAGAGCCTGGACTTGACTGCCCAGGGCAAGGATAGAGTGCCCACCCCTGGAGTTGTTGAAGGACAGCCTAGCTGTGGCCCTGAGTGCCCTGGTCTGGCTGATGTCAGGTCCTAGGCTGGGCTTGATGACTTTAGAGGTCTCTTCCAGCCTCAGTTATTCTGTAAAAGAACACGTACCAAAACCAATCGGCAGCTTTATTGTCCACGTGCAATCCAAACTGCTGGGGTAGTTGCCAGGAAATCCAGGGCTGAGGATCACTCCACTGAAGTCTGACATGCTCCCACCACACTGAGCTATAAAATAAATCACAAAACCACAAAGACATCTTTCAGAAGAGTAGAACTGAGTACCTAACAAGCAGGTGCTATAAACATACAAGTCTACTCAGACATGAGGAGAATAGATTTTAATCTGGTTGGGCACATGCACCTGAAAAGGAAATAGATGTCTACTCTTCCCTCTGCCTGCATGATCGGAGCGACGCTAACACAACTCCCTGTTAGTTTGCAAAAGAGCACCTGATTAATGTATTTTTAAAGGATTCTGTACTCACAAGTTTTTCAAGAGGCCTTTTAAAAACTGCACTTGTATCCTGCTGTTCTAAAAATTAGGCAGAACAAACTGACTTAAAAATGAACTAAATCCGTACTGGAACTTCATTTCTTTCAGACATGACGCAAGCAAATAAAGGAAATTACACTTCAATATTAGATTTGAATATGTTAATTAAGTAAACAAAGCTTTGTTTATTAGTTTTGTTCAATTAGCAGTTGCTACATCCTCTGAAACACAGAGAAAAGTCATTATTTGCAAAGAAAATGAAAAAACAAAGAAGGGAAAAGGAAATCTCCTAGATTTCCAGCACACAGCATCTTTGTCTTCATCCTTTCCCACAAACCAGTGCAATTGTTGTGTCAGACTTCCCAGCCAATGCTAATCCACAGTAATGGGAACTAAAGACTGACTCCTGAAGTAAGTTATTGCACGTATCTGACTCTTGCTGAATATTTATAAATTCCAAGCTGAGGGATCTCAGTACCTTACAGGAGGTTTTTAACACCTCACAGGATTAAGCACAGGATTATGTGAAGCAGCTCAAGAGGATATATAATCTGTTTTAAGAAAAGCAAAGCACAAAATCTGTAATGAGGTCTCCAGCATTCTGCTTTCCAGACATTCAAGACAGTGATGCCAGCTAATTTTTACTGTTTGGGAACCCAAATCAAAAGGCATTTCTATTCTGTGAAAGTGAATGCTCATTGGAGTTATCTCCCTTACATTTATTCATCAGATTAAGAGAATATTTGAACGCACTTCAGCTGTTTCATTTGCACTTCTGGTAGGATTCTAGGGCTTCTTCCAAGAATACTGTGATCACTATATGGTTTAATCTGCAAAAGAACTGCTTAAATTGGACAGACTGGCCTTATGCTGAACTCATTGCAGATGAAAATGTCAGCCTGTTCATGTTTTAGTATTTTCTATGATAGCAATCACTCTGCAGTGGAAATGATTCATAAATAAGTTAACTATGTTTGCAAGGGGCTCTGGAGGTCTCCTCATCGGTACTGAATTGATGACAGTTTCTAACCACAACACATTTCACTCTTCTGACTGCACGTGTCAGAAAAGCTTTGCCAAGGTAAGTGTGAGTACACGTCGAAAATCTGCAGCTTAAGTTGAACACTTTCACTTTTAATAAAGTTCTTCCAGTTTCCCCAATGCCTGTCTCTTCCTTTGAGTTGTTTTGCTGTCTCATTTTGTCCTATTTAGGAGAGCTCATGTCTGCAGAACATACCTAAACAGATGGGAATCGGATAATTCCATCTTCTCACCGGTCCAGGCATGCAGGTGATATGGGAGTGTCCCTACAACGAGATAGTATTTGCTAATTGATATCATGATATACAGTAAATGGTAGTCGTTATTATCTCATCAAAACTAATTCATAATTTCAATTTCATCAAAATATACAGGAGCCCATAAGGTGTAACATTCATATTGCACACTACGGACTCTACCAAGCCACCAGCGTAGCAGGTAAACATCACTCTGAACTGTCAGCCTACTGTCTGTGTCCTTATTGTTAATTCTAACAGCGTAACAGCAGTCACTTGGATTCTACAGAGTACAAAGCCAAGGTGTAGAGACTAAAGATCTAACGGGAGAATCACTTACACAGCACTGATTTGCATAATTTGCAGAACATGATAAAAAGATGCTAATGATATATATTATACAGTACTGACTTTACATCTTAAATTCGTAATACCTACTCTAAAGGCAGTCTTCCAAGTTTTACGTTGCCAAAAGATGAGGCATTAAAGGAATCTCTGTACCACGCACGTACCCCTTTTCAACAGACAAAGTGTTAAGATTTCAGTGTGTTGCTGCTGAGTTCCAAAACCAACCAGAGTGACCCTCTGTGATCATAGAATCATTAGGGATTGGAAGTGACCTCAAAAAATCATCCAGTCCAATCCCCCTGCCACAGCAGGATCACCTAGATCAAGTTGCACAGGAACTCATCCAGGTGAATCTGGAATGTCTCCAGAGAAGGAGACCCCACAACCCCCCTGGGCAGCCTGTTCCAGTGCTCCAGGACCCTCCCTGGGAAGAAGTTCCTGCTGATATTGATATGGAACCTCCTCTGTTCCAGCTTGCACCCATTGCTCCTTGTCCTATCACCAGATGGCTCCATCCTCCTGACACCCACCCCTCACATATGTACAGACATTGATGAGGTCACCCCTCAGCTTCCTTTTCTTCAAGCTCAAAAGACTCAGCTCCCTCAGCCTTTCCTTATAAGGGAGCTGCTCTCCTTCCTTCATCACTTTTGTTGCTCTACACTGGATACCCTCCAGCAGCTCTGTGTCCTTCTGGAACTGAGGGACCCAGAACTGGACACAATACTCCAGCTGTGCAGAGTAGAGGGAGAGAAGAACCTCTCCTGATCTGCTAACCATCCCCCCTTCTGTCTCCCCCCCAGGATGCTGTTGGCCCTCTTGGCCACAAGAGCACATTGCTGGCTCAGAGTCATCCTGCTGGCCACTAGGACCCCCAGGTCCCTTTCTTTTACACTACTCTCCAGCAAGTCAGTTACCAACCTATCCTGGTCCCTGGGGTTGTTCTGTTCATCAGCCTCATGTAATCGTAATTGCCTTCCAGTGACAGCAAACGAAAAGTCAAAGTCTGAAGGGAAAACCCTATTTCAGCTATCTTGCAAAGCCAAGCCCTTCCAGATAACCTACTAGAAAAATATCTGTAGCTGTTAGCCTGTTTGTTCAGCCTTCACACAGAAAGTTGGCTTTTCATGTGAAATCTCATCAACACAGAGCCCACAGCAATTGAGGGAAATGTGATACCTAATGCATGCAGGACTCTGAATATTTTATTCATCAACCTATAACCCATTGATTCTCTACCCCAGAATCAAAAGTAGTAGTTCAAGCAGGCATTCCTTCCCATGGCTGTGTCTGCTCACACATTTGTGTTGAAGTATGACATTGAAAGGAAGGAAAAAACCCAACTGGGAGGTTACCTAGCTAAGACCAGGCACCACACAAAGTCAGCTTCCATTCTCAGCGTCAAAGCTGCAACCACAGAACACCCCATGTATTTCTGAAATCCTAGAAGGCTGCAGACATGATGAGGGACTCAGTCTTTAAAGGGAAAACTGGGGTACAGGTCTCAAATCCATATGGCAGTTGGGATATGGAGGCAGACAACTGCTGTTTCTATCACAATATATAAACTACAGCTTTTTAGTCCAGAACGTAATCCCATTTCTCTTTCTGATGCTCTGCAGATGACCTTAGAATTTAGGTCTTCGGAGAGCTATGTTAGATAAAAGTTGGAAGCTACTAGCATTTTTAAACACTGATTAGTGCTTAGTTAGTCTGATACCCAGCAACACATTGCCCAGTGAAAATTAAACTCCTGATGAAGTATTTGGAGAGCTGCTCATTTAATGTTGGACTGAAAACCTTCCCTAGCCCTGCAAGCTTCTCACACCGTCACAATTCCTGAATACTTCAGTGCCCGTTTCTCACTGTCAGACGCAAACATAACCACCTTAAAGACCTTAAAAAGGCACCATGTGAAAGTGGAAGCTTGGCTCACCTGAAGAGAGTAGCCCTGATCACACTGGAAAGACACCACATCGCCAACCATATACCTGTCTCCAATTTTGATCCCGTTGCTTGGTGTCTGTGGTTCAGGACACGAGTCCAAACCTATAGCTGTGAAAAATTGAAGGGTTTAGGCACTGAGGAACATAAAACCCGGTTTTAGAGGCACAAAACACTTCTGTGTGCAACGTGTAACCGTATATTTCAGAGATCTAGAACCATACAATCATTTAGGTTGGAAAAGAACTCTAAGATCATAGAATCCATTGTTTACTTGTTACAAGAATTTTGCCCTAACATGTACATGTATTTCCAATAGATACTACGGTTCAGACATAGTTGTGCAGTTTCATCACTCTATCCCAAAGCCTGCATGATATTCTAATCACATATCTCAAAATTACCTAGACATGCAAAGTTAATTAATTAGTACTCGCAGATTTACAGGGTAATCCTGGTTGGAAAGGACCTCCTGGATCCCCGAGTCCAACCATCCCCACATCAACAAAAAAACCTCAATCCCTGAGAGACTGACAAACACAACCTGACCCCCTCCCTGCTGCCACTCGAGCAGGGCGTGAAGCATCATGGCTACACGGTTCTTCAACACCTCCAGGGATACTCCTGAAAAGTACTGCTTCCTAAGATCCAATCTTAATGTCCCCTGTTTCATCTTCAGACCAGTGCCCCTGCTTCTGTCAGCAGTCACCAAGGAGAAGAGGCCAACAGCCACCCCATCACAGCCTCCTTTCAGGGAGCTGTAGATGGCGATGAAGTCCCCCCTCAGCCTCCTCTTCTCCAAGCTCAAGACACCCAGCTCCTTCAGCCTTTCCTCATCAGGGAGCTGTTCTACTTCCTTCATCATCTCCATCTACGCTGGACACCCTCCAGCAGCCCAGTGTCCTTTTTGAACTGAGGGGCCCAGAGCTGGACACAGTACTCTAGATGTGGTCTCACTAGTGCAGAGTGGAGGGGGAGAAGCACCTCTCTTGATCTGCTAACCAACCCCCTTCTCATCCTCCCCCAAGGATCAGGCAGCAATTTTACAAGGCCCTGTTCTCCAACCGGCTAATCAGCCCAGCAGAGCTGGGGATTTACATACTGCACAACTGGCAAGAAACACCCGTGACACAATTATGCAGATCAGACACCAGAAAAAAACCAGGAGCAGAAGGAACTGCACAGCTGGGAAGGAAAAAAAAAACCCAGCTAACAAATCTCCAACAAAATATTAGTGATTGGCAGAGTTGCTGTCAGTCAGCTAAGGCAACCTGATTCAGACAGGAGGGGTGTTCATAATGACAGTCTTTTCCACTGGAGGTACTCAGCAGTAGCAGAAGCCTGTGAAATAATTCTGCTGTGCTGTCAGCAACTTGTGAGCATTTGCCAGCGAGTTAAGAAGAACAGCTGCTATTTTCAGTGTATTCAGGCTCTTATTTTCACTGAGAGCGACTCAGTTTCGTGTGCTGCACGTATACAAAGGATACAGCTATTCATGATATCTTTCATTGCATCGGGTATAACTTGAAGATTTTGGTGAGGTTGGGGGCTACGGGGTGGCCTCTTGTAAGAGGGGACCAAGGGTGGCGCTGGAGGCAGCTGGTTCCAGCTGGCTCCAAAGGACCCACCGCAGGACACAGAGAAGTTGCTTATCTTTCAGAGTCCTCTGGAAAAAATGGAGTGAGCAGCAAAAAAATGGGCAAGGTCAGGGCAAGAGGAGATGACCCTGAAGGAAGATGAAGAGAACGTGACTAAGCAGAGTGTGCAGCTGAAGAGGCTGGCTAAGCAGGAGCTACAGCCTGCGTGCCCACTCAAGTAGGCACTGAGAGGTGGGAACTAAAAGGCTCACAGGACACTGAGGTGATCGGCTGCACTGCTGTCGCCTCACCGAAGTGCAGGCTTGTCAAGAACAAGAAATGTGCTTGTGAAGAGGTTTCCAGGGGGAAGCAGGGCAGTCCTTCCTAGGGCTTTGTTTGTTATTAATTTTCTTCAATACCAGAATCAGTGACAGCTTCATTAGCCAGCGAGTTAGCTCAAACTTCTCCAGACCAGTTCGTTTGGTTCTCCTGCATCAATTACAGAAATGGTTATACACGGGGACTGTCACGTGAGTATCTGCTTTACCCCTGGCCATGTATGCTCAGAAATGCTTCTCTGAGAGCAAAACCAGATTAAAAGTGAAAGCGAGAGAAACTCAGTGTCCCTGTCATTACAGCACAGGGTTCAGGGCTGATCTAGCTCGCTCGGCATTAAACAAGGATTTTAGCAGTGACTTTGAAGTAACAGTAAGCAGCTCATTAGGAGCCACAGGGCTGAAGATCCCCCCTTCACAGGGCTGAGGTCCAGCTGATGACGGCAACCAGCAAGTGTTCTTAATTAAAGGACCATTTCTGCATTACCTGTGTACTCCAGATGAAATCCAGCAGCTGAAACACTGATATCAGACTGAAAATTTAGGTACAGATTGTTCGACGTGCTGTTGAGAAGCGGAGGTATGGTTGTGCCTGGAAATGAAAATCAAACTGTTACAGAGATGCATAGAAAGTGAACTCAATAGAGACACAAACGTTATGAGTTTGTACAAGAGACAGAGAGAAAAGGAGAAAGGGGAGAGAGAGGATGGCAGAGGGGAGAGAAAGGTCACATAAGCCAGTGCAGCATATTTATTCACTATGGATGCTATTGATTATTTATTCCTGTAAAAGTTGTGTTACATTTTCAATGCCTGACAGTTTCAGAGCCAGGAGCTGAAGTACTCAAGGAAGCAGAGCCTAATATAAATTCATGTTACGAGCTTTATATCCACAAAAGGGGAAATATTCACGTGGGGTTTCATAAAAGCAAGAGTGAATACTGTAACTGGAGTCGTTTTAAATACAATAATACAATACAGCAAGCAGCTCTGAATGTTTTGCAGGGGCATGCTTAGAAATGTGATCCTTTCTTGTTTCAGCACAACAGGCTTTTTTTTTACTGTGATCTCGTTCTGTAAACAGGAATAAAGGGAAGCAAAACAAAATAAGGAAGATCAAGGCAAACAGAACTGTCTCATTTATCTAGAATAAGGAAAAAGAATGAATCTTTCTGTTGTGTACAATTTCAAGAGGCTCCTTTTTTAGGTGTCTGTACTTCTGGAACCTGCAGTAAGAGTGGGCAAAACCTGCAGAATTCACACAACCAGAGCAATTGCTAGGGGAACCCCCATGGGACAGGGTACTGGAGGGTAAAGGGGCCCAAGAGAGTTGGACAACATTCAAGGGCCACTTCTTTCAAGCCCAAGATCCCAACAAGTAGGAGGTCAAGAAAGGGAGCCAGAGGACCTGTGTAGTTCAGCATGGAGCTGCCAAGCAAACTCAGGAGTCACAGAATCATTGGGGATTGGAAGGGACCTCGAAAGATCATGCAGTCCAATCCCCTTGCCACAGCAGGATCAAGAGACCCAGCTCCCTCAGCATTTCCTCATAAGAAGTCTGTAAGTCACAGAAGGAGAGGATGGCCACTTGGGATGAGTTTAATCTTTCCTCAGAATATGCAGGAATGCAACTAGGAAAGCCAAGGCCTCCTTGGCACTAAACCTTGCAAGAGCAGTCAAGGACAACAGAGAGGGCTTCTTCAAGTACACTGCAGGTAAAACTAATGTGAGAAGTGATGTTGGCCCTCTGCTGAGTGAGGCAGGGATGCTCATGAATGTTATTTAATTTCAAACATTTTGAAATACTCAGCTTTCTGAAAGTCTGCTAAGAGATGATTGATTAAAGCATAAAGACTACCATGTTATTAAAGATAGGAGAAACAAAACACAGATGCATAACACATTTACATACACACACACAGAGAAGAAGCAGAAAGAGCCCTCTGTTTACAATAAAGAGTTGAATCTATGAAACATTGATTGTAAAATCTTCTCAGTCACCTGAATAACTTCCAAGGCGTGGAGCATTGTTGTCAGATCCGTCGTAAAAGTCTAAGGAATCCCAGTTGTGTTCTGTTGCAAAACTCACCACCTGCACCTATTAAAAAAACATAAGGTACACAACATCAAATTCTTTCCCTCTATATTCGAGTATCAAGTTCACAGTCAATTTCAGCCTCTGCTTGATTCAATCATGAAAAGTTGTGGCATCTTTTCATTGGCAAAGAGAATAGAAAATCATCCAGTGCATCAAACTGCATTGTGTTATGGTGATTTGCAGTGTGCACTGCCATACTGATCATGCATCAGTTGTCTTCAGTTTACTGTCAGTAAACTCATCTTCCTCAGACAGAGCCCTTGAAAAGCCTTCAAAGGATCAAGCATAGAATCATAGAATCATTAGGGATCAGAAGGGACCTCAAAAGATCATCTAGTCCAATCCCCCTGCCACAGCAGGATCACCTAGACCAAGTCACACAGGAACAGATCCAGAGAAGGAGACTCCACAACCCCCCTGGGCAGCCTGTTCCAGTGCTCTGGTACTCCCCCTGGGAAGAAGTTCCTTCTGATATTGATATAGAACCTCCTATCTTCCATCTTGCACCCATTGCCCCTTGTTCTGTCACCAGATGTCCTTGAGTAGAGCCTGGCTCCATCCTCCTGATACCCACCCCTCACATATTTACAGACATTAATGAAGTCTCTCCTCAGCCTCCTCTTCTCCAAGCTCAAGAGACCCAGCTTCTTCAGCCTTTCCTCATAAGGGAGGTGCTGTACTTCCTCCATTACCTTTGTTGCTGTATGCTGGACACCCTGCAGCAGCTCTGTCACACTTTATAACGGGCTTGATTCAGTGAGAATATCAAACATCCTATAGATCTAATTGCAGTCACACCAGTACCCATGAGACTGCCTTGTTGTCATTACATTTCCAGAAGTATAAAGGAATCATTTATTCAGTCACTGGTAACAGAAAGGAAGGATGATATTTGCTAGCACAGGGAAAAAACTTGGGAGAACTAGAAGTAAGAGCAAACACTAAATATATCTTCTTATTTTGACACTGGAGCAAAAGAGTATCATGCAGATTAGATACCTAACTTGAAATCAAAGATAGTTGATGTAATCAGAGATAAACACTCCCAAAAAGCCTAAGTCAAGATGCCAATTACTGCCTCATTTAAATCCTCACCCATCCTGCCAGGGTTTAACTTACAGAGCTGACTGCATACAAAATACAGAGCACAAAGTATCAGAACTTAGTCCATTGTTTGAGTCAAGCAGTGCTCCCCAAAGTCACTCACCAAACTCTCTGGTTGTTAAATACTGCTGCTAACTGACACGGGTGGCTCTGAAATGTGAACGCATAAGCAAATCGAAAACTTGCTGCAGAGGCTTCTTGCTACTTATTTTGCTAGTAACTTCATCAGACAGTGCTACTATCAGACAGTGCTACTATCAGACAGTGCTGAAAATCCTAATTCAGTAAATTCAGCTCTTTCCAATAACCAGATTTCTCTGTTTTCTTAGCAAACTCTAAGCTGAGAGACAGATATCTTAGCTCAAGGAATACTTTCCTGCTGTATTTTCCATTAAGTCCTTGATCCATATTTTAGTAAATGAGAATTCTGAGAATATTTGCATGCTCCCGTTCCCCTGTCATGTCCAGACACACTGAAGCATCCTTTTGAACAAAGGAGCTTCCGGAACAGTAGAGTAAATAACAGAATTTCTAGAAAGACAGATATAACATCCCCGCGGAAACACCCTGCTTACGTTCACTCCGTTAGAGATATATACAGTTTGGGAGAGGAAAACAAGATGACAAGAACACCTCTCTTGGTAAAGACTTTTCACAAGTATAGATTCTAATATATTTTGGGGGGTAAATCTTGTAATAACGGTGTGAGGAAGAAGACACGCAGCACATTCCAACAGGAGAATCATTAATGCGAGAGAAAATGTATGAATAAACGATCTTTCGATGCTCTTGCAGCAGTAAAAAGAATTTTAAACATGATAGCAAGCAAAGTACACTTACCTGAATCCCAGCTCCTTCTGGTACTGTGATCTTCCACACACAATTCAGATTGTTGTCATAAGGCTCAGGATAACCAGGAGACAAAATAGTCCCTTTGCGCTTTGTTAAAATGCCACCACAGGGCACTGCAAGGAAATGCAAAGGCGTCTGAAGCTTCAGAAGTGAGAAAAGTCACTAGAAAAGCTTACACAGTGCTCAGAGTATCATGGCTGAAAACTTGTGTGAAATTATGTTACATGAATAGTTGATATTTGCCTCAGGATAATAAAATCCTTTAAATGACCGAAAAGAAGAAACCCAAATTAAAATTGGAATGATGACAGTTTTCAACCTGATGGAATGGTGGGCGTTTTCTTCTTATTTATTTAGCTTTTAACAAAGGGAAATCCACCCTAGCAACCTTAGAAAAGTAAAGGATTTGTATTAGGGGTTCAAGAATGAATCATAGAATCGTTAGGGATTGGACGAGACCTCGAGAGATCATCGAGTCCAATCCCCCTGCCACAGCAGGATCACCTAGCTTCGACAGTGAACTTTTGTTACTATCAAATATAAAAATATGTCATCGAAATTGATGCAGCTTCTCTTAATATTGAGACGTTGGTATGGAAATAACGACTAGAACCAGGGTCAATTCCCTTGTCCGCTTTCTTTGCTTTAGAGAGCTCACCCGTTACAGACTATGGATCGATCCCATTAGGCAATGAATTGAGAAATGCCTTCAAGACTGCACTCATATCCATGCCCACGGATTTATGCCGACAGATTTATGCCCACTTGTGAAATAGGACAGAGGCACTGAGCACCATCAAGATTTCCTTCTGAATGTTTTCAACTTGAGCGTAGCTTGCATCGATCATTCAATGCTCTAACAGAGGCAGAGCAGCTCAAAGCTCAGTCAAGATACTGCTCTTCTATTCTATTGGTATTTAAGAAGTCAAGGAGGAAGAAGAGTGATGAGATGGTTCATCAAAACCATCGGAATCTATCACTTTTATGCAACTCCACCAAGTTTTGATTTTATTTCATGCTTATACAAATACAGGGATTTAGCAAATAGGTAGAAGAATGCAGCTTAGCTGGATGGATCCAGTCACTACAGTTTTTGTGCCATATCCTTGATAAAATCTTTTAAGAACTACACAGGCTAAAGGTCAGTGTCACATTAAGTGTTTAAAGTGACTACTCATGAAAAGATGGACAGAATGACTGATGTCTACCATCTGTGAGGAAAGATTCAAGCACTCACTATTCACAATTTAATATCGTCATGCCTACCATGTCAATTATTAAACTGATTTAGTTCAGTGCAATTTTCACCTCATATATATTTTATCGCCTTTATTGGCCCAGTGATTTTCACACATAACTTGGCCTCTAACTCTTTCTCAGTTCAACTTGCCTACAGAGAGACAGATTTCTCTTCCGCAGATTAAATCATACACTAAATATCAAGACAATATTGTGATCAATGGCCAACAGGATGATTTCAATGCTTTGTTGAACTGTTACAGCTGAGGAAAAAAATGGGGAGAATATTTCAAGGAGGTAATGCTACTAATTAAACTATAATTACTGAAATAAGTGAAATACACCTCAGCTTCTTACTGATTTATACTTTGCAGCTCTATTCCTATGCCTGAAAGAGTCTAAACAAACATTATTAGTGTATAATAGCTGGTTAATCATATTCTATTAGCATTATCAAGTGGTTGTCTTGATCTCTATCAGGATCTTGGAGAAATGGGTTTTGTTACTGAAAACCACTAAGGCGTCACCACCTAATTAACAGAGAAGACTCAAAATCCAACTAATGAGAAAATGTTCTGTATTTTCCTTTCCTCCACTCATGTAAAATTCTGCATAGGTACTTAATGCTGGAGTCAATGTCACAACGTGGTCTTGTGCAGAGAGTTAGTGTCACTTTTTTCCCTGACTACAACAGTGAAGTAACTTTAATTCATCCATATATTTGCTCTTCTGGCTGGGAAGAGAGTTCTCTGAATGTCTCCATCCTGAAAATGTATAGTTTTCAGTGCATTCCATTTGCACAAAATTAACGTCTAACAGCCAGCTCAGCCACAGACGTTACCGCTGAGGTGTGAGGCATTACAAAAGCATCTGTGCAAATGATAAGTGCTATTCAAGTTAAAATTTTTCTATAAACAAATCAATTTCTAAATAGTTTAGCACGTACTTGTGCCCCTGTTTGGCCTTGACATAAACCTATGGGAAAACGTGCCAGTCAAATTGTTACTGTAGGGCTTCTCAGTTACAATCACCAGATTTCCAGTTGGTGCAAATCAGCTTCATAAATGTCAATGGATGCAAATTCCTTGAAGAATTTAATGCTGAGAATTTAATCTTGTATGAGTGGGAACAAAGTACATTTTCTGAGCTGGAAAATCACTTGTGGGTTTTTTGACAGGTAATGAACTATATTGCTAAACCTGTAATAAAGCAGTGGACTTTCTACCAGTTTGCAGTATCTTGTTGGAGGTATCTGCTAGTTGAGAGCATCTTGTGAGCAGTCAGCGAACAAACTGGTATTTCTCAGCCTTGATTAAGAGACATCCAGGGACTGTCACTGATGTTAATGTAAAAGAAGCTAACACATAATTTATAACAGCAGAGTATGTTCATGAAACTCACGGAATGTCACAGCAAGGGTATAATAAAAAGGGGAATAAAACCTTAACCTTCAATGAAGAAGAAAGTGAATAAAATTAAACAAGAATAAAATGCTGTGCAGATGACAAAGAATGAACACATTCAGCTAGAGAGAATGTTCTATACTCTAGGCAGTAATTAGTTCCATTAAAAAGCCCTGAGAACTCACCAACACATGTAGGGAGGGAATCATTCCACTGTGCCAATGCATTTGGTACTGTATCACATCTAATTGCTGTTGACCCATGGAGGATATAGCCCGGATTGCACTCAAAAAGAACCAGTGACCCAACAGCAAATTCATTTCCAATCCTTTTTCCAAATCTTGGTTCAGGCACAGAGCTGCATTGTGTTGCACTCGTTCTTGGAACAGCTGCAAACATACAAACAATTGGGGGTTCTTAATTTTAGATTTGGTGGAGCAATACAGACTTTGAATCACAAATATTCAAAATTACTGGAAGATACATTCAGTTATTCAGCAACGAAAAGCATTTTCAATACCTCTACATGAATCTTCTCAAAGTGGATTGCATATTTTGATGTCTGAGTGACCGCTGAGATAAGCATAGCACTAATATCCATGCCAAGATTAGAAGCAACGCATAAAATCCACACTGAACCCGTCCTAAAATGGCACTAGGAAGAAATACTACTAGGAAATATTCAGCTAATCAATGGTTTCAAGAGAAGGTATCTGTGTCAGACTTTGACACGCATTCTTTTCGTTTTCTCCATGTGTGTTCTGACTATCAGATCAGGATTTAAATTTCATGAAAGAACCAACTGCAGTTCTAAGTATTGATATATAACCATTTCTGCATTTGACTGATAAAAAGGCAAGTAATGTAAACCAAGAGAAGTATCTTAATAACAGTAAGATCCCTGAGTCAACCACAGTTAATAACACTCACACTTATTCATTTTTAATTTGAGAGAGAAACCAGTTTGAGCGGCCAGATGGATGTAACATTAGTCAACCAGATTAGCAAACAGAAGCAGCTGCTTCTTAAATTTGAACTCCTCTTCTGCTTCTTAAACACTTGACTTAAGCTTTAAAATACAGATAAAAGAATGGACCTAAACATTTTTCAAAGCATGAGGACATGATGACATGTTTACAGTGTTAATGAATGATTACTGTCCTCTGCAGTTTACAATTTATTATGAAATGAATAAATACACTCAATTCTCCCGATTCTCTCACCTTGATAAACAAAATGAAATCCTTTAGCCGTTATCGGTCCAACTGAAGTAAATCTAACAGTGATCTGGTTTCCTGAGCTCAGTGGAAGGGATTCACCTACTCAAAGGAAACACAAAGCTATCATAACCATGCTAGAGAAGCACTCCAAACAACTGACACCTCCACAGCTAGAAACAACTCTCCCCAAACCCTGTTCTGCTTCAGTAAAGCTGACAAGAGACATGTAAATTCAGTATTTTATGTCACGGGTGTTATATTGTTCTAGAAAAGGAGAATTAAAGCTCATCTCAGTGAGAGGCAACAGATATTGGGGTTTTCTAGTTTATCAAAAGAGAACAGTCACACATCTCACACCTCTTGGAATTGACTCAACGTACACATGTACTACACAAGCGATAAAATCTTACTGTGCTACAAAACCTCTCAGCTTTCCCTCTAAACACAGAATACATTCCACATTGTTCATTCAATGAGGCATGGAGTAGGGAGCCCAAAAAAATACGACAGCTAAACACAATTTTTCAAAGAACCCTACAAAGATGAATTCAATTGTACTCCACTCTATTCAATAATGCAGTGAGTTCGGAATGATGAGGCTTTTAGTTCAAACTCCTGATCTCACACTTTTGTCTGAACTGACTGGAAGAAAACAAGAAAATGATTGTTTCTTTTATCAGACAACACTATCTTCCCAGGTTCTTAAAAATATCTAACAGGTTAACAACAACTCTATGAAAAGATACCTGAATGAGATCCTGAGAGAGAGGATAGCAAAGAGGACTGCAGAGTTGGGCCATCGTAGACTTCGACTACGTCATGGAGCGACGTCTGGAAAAACACAAACTGGCCGAAAACAACTGATGGAGAAAAGTGAGCGGAACCAATAGGGTGAGAAAGGGAACAACAGACAAAACAGGAGAACAAAAAAGACATCAGTATAATTTTTAGAATTATTACATTGAAAGGATCATAGGATCATAGAATCATTACGGATTGGAAAGGATATATTGATTGATTTCCCCGTTTGCTAAATTCACTCTCCTGGTGTTTAAAGTCAGTAATTTGTTATAGCATTAGAGCTATGATAAATGTGTAGCTCTATCAGACGAGACAAGGCAGGTACAGAAACCACACATCTGCCTGATAAAAGCTTCCAATAACGAGGGGCAAAAAAGCTGCTGTTTAATATACTTTTCCATTCACTGCTCTCCCCCATCAAAGGCATCTCTGTGTCTGCAGCACAAATCCTGCTCTATAACTGTAGGCACAGTTGGTATCTACTCTGTTTTATCAATCCATTGTGTCGACAGACCCCAGACACTTACCTTGGAATGCCCGAGTTTTCTTAAGAACAGTAACAGTGCCTTTTGTGAAGCAAGTACCTTTGTGAAAGACATGAGCAACTGACTCCAAGCAACAAACACTTTTCTCATCAGCCTTGAGGAGAAGGACTTGGGGGTGTTGGTTGATGAAAAACTCAACGTGAGCTGGCAATGTTTGTGTGTGACCCAGAAAGCCAACCGTATGCTGGGTTGCAGCAAGATAAGTGTGACGAGTAGTTCAAGGGAGGTAATCCTCCCCCTCTACTGTGCTCTCCTGAGACCCCATCTGCAATACTGTGTCCAGTTCTGGAGCCCCCAACACAACAAGAGATTGAACTGTTGGGACATGTCCAGAGGAGGGCCATGAGGATGACTGGAGGGCTGGAGCACTTCTCCCATGGGGACAGGCTGAGAGAGTTGGGGCTGTTCAGCCTGGAGAAGAGGAGACTCCGGGGACATCTTAGAGCAGCCTTCCAGTGCCTGAAGGGAGCTCCAGCAAAGCTGGGGAGGGGCTGTTTCCAAGGGCTTGGAGTGGTAGGAGCAGGGGGAATGGTTTCCAGATGGAAGAGGGGAGGTTTAGGCTGGAAATCAGGAAGAAGTTCTTCCTGATGAGGGTGCTGAGACACTGGACCAGGTTGCCTAGGGAGGTTGTGGCTGCCCCCTCCCTGGAAGTGTTCGAAGCCAGATTAGCTGGGGCCTTGAGCACTCTGCTCTAGTAAGGAGTGTCCCCGCTCATGGCAGGGGGGTTTGAACTGGATGCTCTTCAAGATGCCTTCCAACCTGAACCATTCTATGACTGAATCACATACACTGAGTTACAAAAGATACTAGTTTCAGTCTTTTAAGTACTTTACGATTTTTCAGTGCTTTAAGTCACAGAACAACAACGAAACAACTGAAGATCAATGATTTAGAACAACTACAATCAATAATGTTCATGTCGCACTTAAGTTCAAAGGCCTGTGCAGCATGCTCACATCACAAGTGCTTCTGCTTTCAATATAATAGTGGACAGAACAGGTTTGGATTCATTCTGGTCCTGCTGCCTAACAAAACATTTACATTCTCTTTTTATCACTACTCTGAGCAACGAAGTGGAAAATTAATTATGAGATTAAAGATAAAAAGTAGGTAGATATTTGGAGGGAGGCAGATATTTGGAGGGAGGTAGACATTTGAAACCCCTCGAGAGAGAAACAAGCAGTTTGGTTGGCTGCCCAGGTTAGGCTTTTTATTTTACATTATATGGTGGTTTAGACAAACCTAATCCTCTCTGTTGAAGAGATGTCTCTAGATTGTAAATGAACAATGAAGGTGTTCAGGTGTCTGACTGTTGTGGTATACAAACAGTGCTGGAGTACCCTCTCAGAATTTGAAGCTAACTTCCCAGAGCTTCAAAAAGCATTCATAGAACCACAGAATCATCAGAGATCAGAAGGGACCTCAAAAGATCAGCCAGTCCAGTTCCCCTGCCACAGCAGGATCACCTAGACCAAGTCGCACAGGAACAGATCCAGGAGGGTCTGGAACGTCTCATTCCTGTCATCAGAGTAAATAGTTTTCCCAAAGGTGAGTTTTGCTCACAACAGTTTGTCCATTTTATTTCACAATGGAAAACAAATATCTGATTCTTCATCACCTCCACTGAGACACCCTCTCCTTATCTGAGATGCAGCTCTATTTTTTCCATCAGGTTTTATAAATAAATGATCACTTTCTTTGTTTATGGGGAAAAGAATTCAAATGACATCAAGATCACCCAGAAACTACAACCTCTTTAAAAGACAGCAAAATCCCTCACTAGAGAAATGGTCTCTGGGGCGATTAAAGATAATGAGTACACACTAAGTTAAGAGCACTTCTTAACTCCCAAGGCTGGAGACCCCATTCACGGTGCTAAGTGCTAGATCATGTAATTTTTTAAAGACTTTGTCCTCTGACATCTCCAACTGTTTGGTTGTCTTCCAGTTACTGCTAATGCGTTCAGTCTACTCTGCCTGTAGTAGTGATGTTCAGCTATAGCTATTAGAACTCTCTGTAATTGTTGCTAGTCCTTACCATATGCTGTAGCAGGAAAAATATTCATAGCTTGTGAATACAAAGTAGAGCTGCTACTGCTAGTAACCACATCTCAAGTTTAGGTAAATCCCTACTAATTTTAAAATAAATACCAGAAGAAACCAGCTGATTACTCTGCCTGGACAGCTTAAGTCTTTTTTGTTGCACTGCAGCCTCAAAATAAGGTTAATGATGGGTTTATGTCTAAACCACTTTAAGAGGTACTCTCTCTGCCATGAATAAGGATAGAGAACTGCTTATCCACAGCAGATAATTATTACTAACCAGGAATTCAGTGACCTAATGTATTTTAAGGCTCACTGAAGATGGTATTGCTATTTATAGATACTTAATCAATATCACTAGATGAGGGTTCCATTCATATGAGGTTATCTGAGCAGCATGATATTACAGATGGGGGAGAAATTACAGACTGGTAGGGATTGGAAGGGACCTCAAAAGATCATCCAGATAGATGCAGGATCCCCAAGTCACACAGGAACGGTCCAGGAAGAGAAGGAAGCTCCACAACCTCCCTAGGCAGCCCTTTCCAGTGCTCTGGCACCCTCATCATGAAGAAAACTGAAGCTGTCTATCTCTGCATTGTTGTTTTGGAAATACTTCATGCCAATTTGCTTTAATTTCTCAGTGCAATTACTAAAGCTAGAGCGAAGGGACTCTAATGTGAGTACTCAAGCACAGAAATCACCTGAAAACTCTTGTCCTATAAAGGTCTGCCAGGAGATGCTTATTTTATGTAAGCTCATCAAGTTAATCTCTGTACATTCCATTTAGTTCAAGTTATCACAGATATGTTCTGATTTTTGCTTTATTTCAAGGCAAAGTAGGTATTTATCATCATGAGTCATTAGTAAGAACAGCAGCAAATGAGAGATAAGGCAACAATAAGGAGCAGATATGATTCTATACTGGAGATCAGGAAGGGAAGATGAATGTTTATTTCCCAGAATCCGGCTATTAACAACATCTTATCATTGTAGAGTCACTTATATTTTATTGCTTTCTTTCTTAATAATCTAAATTGCCATGATTATCTGGGGTTTTGAGGCACAATATGCAGAGTCCAACACTCCTGTTGAGGCAAAATTAGTCTCCTTTGCTTTTGTGCTCAGATCCTAATGTTAAAACGTACTTATTCCCTTTTCTCCAGGCTCTTATCTAAATAAAAGGCAGTTCTTCATGATGATGATGTGTGAATAGTCATGATATTCTGAAAGGAAAAGACAATTAGGTGTCAAGCTTCTCTCTTTGACCCACTAATTGTAGCCTCCAGCTGTGTTTTTGTAGTCTCCTGCACAGGGTGTGAGCAGGATGTAAGAAAACATATCCTATACACCAGAGCAAATAACTACGGACATTTATTTTATGCTCAGAAAGCTACTACTCAGAAAATAATATCCCAAGACCAGTTTATACATTGCTCTCGTAGAAGCAGCAGAGTGTAAGAGATAATTGCCTTGACACTGCAAAAGTGTTCTGAACTATCTCTACATCACAGAGAAATCACAGAATTATTCACGATGGAAAAGGCCTCTGAGATCATCAAGTCCAGTCCAGGATTTAACATCATCACATCAATTAGACCAGGGCACTAAGGGACACATCCCGTCTGTCCTTCACCTCCAGACATGGGGACCCCACACTTCCCTGGGCAGTCCATTCCAGGGTTTGATCGCCCCTTCCATGAGGAAAGGCTTCCTAACATCCAACCTTACCCTCCCCTGGGAGCTTCAGGCATTGACCTCTCATCGTGGCACCAGCTGCCTGGGAAAAGAGCCCAGACTCCCACCTGACTACAACTTTTCCTCAAGACCTTTCTAATCTTGTGCACAGTCCCCGTTTCCCACTTCTGCTGCATCAGTTTTTCTCATGCAGTTGTTTATTTGCTTTTAGGAAACACATCTGAATCAAACTTTCATAGCACCTCACTGTCTAAGCAGGTTTTTATAGAAGGAGAGGAGAATACTGGTGGAAGTTAAATACCTGAGATTGGATATTGGGTATTTTATACTAAAGTCTCTAAATGGAATAAAAGGTGCCTGAAAATCCTTATTGCTTTCCTGTGGACCTTAACAGCAGCCTATTCACAACATCAACTATTAGAAATCTCTTGGGAAATCACTCAGAAAACTATTATCTCCAAGGACACGGAGAACACAAAGGTCAAATCTGATGCTCTCTACAAACCTCTTCAACTACAGTTCCAGTAAGATTTTCTTTTTTCCAATTATTTTTTAAATTTTCTTTTTTTTTTTTTTCCAAATTCAATTATTTTTTCCAAGATTGATTTTTAAAAGAAAATTTAAGAAAAAATATAATAAAAACTTAGGAAATTTAAGAAAATTACAACCAAAAAATAACGAGAGAAGATGACTGTGCTGCCATTCAGCGAGACCTGGACAGGCTAGAGAGCTGGGCAGAGAGAGATGGAGTGAGGACAGCAAGGGTCAGGGGAGAGTCTGGCATCTGGGCAAGAACAACCCCAGGGACCAGGAGAAGTTGGGGACTGACCTGTTGGAGAGCAGTGGAGGACAAGGGGACCTGAGGGTCCTAGTGGCCAGCAGAATGACAAAGAGCGAGCAAAGTGGCTGCCCAGGGGGGTTATGGAGTCTCCTTCTCTGAAGATGTTCCAGACCTGGCTGGATGTGTTCCTGTGCGACTTGGTCTGGGTGATCCTGCTGTGGCAGGGGGATTGGGCTGGATGATCTTTCAAGGTCCCTTCTAATCCCTAGTGATTCTATGAAAACAGCTTATGAGTTTGTTAAGCAAGGTGGCTAAATTTGAAGCCTGAACTACTAAACTAGTAACCACTACAACTACTAGTCGCTAGATTTATGGTTAAGTCTCTCTCTAGTGCTTGTGCAGGGAACAAAGGGACACCAAGCTCTTAATAAAACAATAGAAGGAATAAAGTATTTTACCCCAGGAATATAATAATTCTAACTACAACAATAATCATAACACTATTAATCCAACGTTACTTTACTGGAGGCATGGTTAAAGGTTTAATTTAAGCCATGTTATTAATTATTAAAGGCTCTGGTTTTAATAGAAAAGTCACTTTCTAAGAGCTCTTCAGTTCTTCCACTAATTAATCAGCTAATTCAGAGCTAGAAGTACAACAACTTGCTAAATAAAATCAATTTCTCTTGATCTTCTAATAGTAACTGTTCTTGTTTAGATCAAGTGCTTCATCATTCCATTCATCTGAAACAAATGATCACTACTTACTGAATCTTGAGGATGAAATTACTACTGGAACGTGTATGGGTTTATTTCTTAAGTAGGTAAACCCCAAAACAACTTCCAAAGGAAAACAAGAAAATAAAGCAACAGCCAAAAAAATTCTTCATATCAATGAAAAAGTATATGAAGACATCCTGGGAAGGAAAGAGAATGAACGTACTGTAGCCATTCAATGGCCCTAAGTAAGAGAAAGAGCTGTAGATAACAAACACTTCTGTCACTCATGCAGAGATCATGAGTAAAAATAGCTTTGTTATTAATACAACTTCATCTTGAAAGGGCCAAAGCAATGGTGATGCAAGGGTTTGGTATTGTGCTGCTCAAGTGCTTCCACCCTCTCCTAAGCAGTGAACCTAACAAAAAAGCATTGTTTAGAAAAATCAGACCCCACTCAGTCTCCTCCTCAGGGTACTACTTCGTATTTGAAAACATCTAAGTGACCAATGTCATACAGTTCCTCCTCTGCCATGTGGACCCATGAACCCACCTATGTTAATAACGGACTTTTCTGTGAAAAGGTTTGATAATGAAACATTTGGAGCAGTTGGATTCACGCTGCTCAGAGAAAAAAACCCGAAACACCTCATTTTTAGAAGTCTTTCATCAATTCATCAGCATTTTAGTCAAATTATTGAACTTATTGTGAAGCCGTTAATTTCTTTGAAGACCACAGATGCAGTCTTACCATCACTCCACTTTGTGATTAGGCTATTAAACAGAGAGCTATGCGGTCTCACATCTTTATAGTCCAACTCAATAGCTTGAGCTGTTCAGTGGCCTGTATTAAATTTGTCATCATTATATTCAAAACCATCATTAATACTGGAGCCAAGCTAATCATTTTTATTGAAAAAACCCTAAAAACGGTATTGAGAAAGGAACTTCCAAACGTATTATGCAACTAAAATAGTAAATCTCTTCAAATTTTATTTCAAAAATACATTGAACATTTGATCTCCTTTAGAAGTCACCCTTTGGTGACTTCTTTATTGGCATCTGCTCGCTTGGCAAGCTTGTTAAGCACTGAACCAATGAATTAAATACTCTCCAGCTGTGAGTTTGCATATAGCAAACTGCCAGTCCTTCCTCTCCTAAACCTAGGACATACAGAGAGAACTGGAAAGTGATGCAAAATGACTGCTGGTACTACTTGAAATGATATAGCCAGCACCTGAGTGCCACAGACTTGACTCTGACATCTAATGCTCACCTCTATTGTCTCAAAATCTTGCACTGCAATCGCCAGATGTTTTATGGAGAGCAGGTAGTGCGGTAATTCACGTGAGCTTAACAGTACGATCAAAATACAGCCATTAGCTACCAGTGGCTCCAATGCACAATACGTTACACACTGATCGTTAGGGGTCAGAAGAGACCTCCAGAGGTCATAGAATCCAAAGCCTCAGCTTTAGCAGGACCACAGAATCTAGGGCAGGTCGCACAGGAACACTTCCAGATGGGTCTTGAAGGTCTTCAGGGAAGGAGACTCCACAACCTGTAACCCTTATAGTAAAGTTCTTCATGGTGCAGTGGAACTGCCCGTGCTCCAGCTTGCACCCACTACCGCTTGTCCTATCACAGGGCACAAGTGAAAAGAGATTGTTCTTCTTGACACCCAGTCTTCACAGATTTATAGGCAGTGATTAAGTCCCCTTGTAGTTTTCTCCTCTCCAAACTAAACACCCACTGGTTTCTCAGTCTTTCCTCATAAAGCAGGTGCTCCAGACTCTTAATCATTCTCATAGCTCTCCACTAGACTCTTTCAAACAGATCACTCTCCCTCTTAAAGTGGGGTGACCAGAAGTGGATGCAATACTCTGGGAGTTGTCTCACTAAGGTAAAGTAGTGGGGGAGAAGACCTCCCTTGATGTGCTGGACCCACTCTTCTTAATACATTCCAGGCTTCCATCAGCTTTCTTGGCCACAAGAGCACATGGCTGTCCCATGGAACTCTACTGTCCACCAAGACTCCAAGATCCCTCTCCACCAGATCACCTCCCAGCCTGTACTGGCGCACTGCATGACTGCTTCCCAGGTGAAGGACTCAGAATTATCAAGGAGAATAAGCGCAACTAGCTTACTCATAAATTAATGAAGTAGTAGTATAGCTCTACATTTGAACCATAATGAAAACCATAAATCTTTGGCAGAACTTTGTTTAAAACTTGCGCAATATACTTCAGGGAGAGAAATATTTATATCATTGGGAAAATCATTCCACAGCTTGGGGATATAAAAAAATTCTTGATTTATAAGTAATTTAATAGACTACTCTGAAAAGAGTTCTATTCTAAGTAGCACATTCAGATACATTTATTTCGTATTCAGGAGGATAAAATACTTATTACTTACTAAGAAAAACCTCAAAACACAACAGAACATTTAACCAGCTAATAACTAACCCTGCCTTCTGCTTTCTTTTACCAAACAGCAACAGAAATTGATTTTGGATTCCTTTTTGTTGCGTAGTCAGGCTATGGGCCAATGCTTCCTGATGCTGTGGAATGTCTAACATAATGCAGTCCATCCCCTGAGATTCTTCTTGGATCTTGCTGGGAACACACAGTACTTGCTTCTAGTACAATGTACCCAACCTATATATTTTTCTGGTTCTAGGCAACCTGACTTCATTCTTATCTGAGAATCACAGAATTATTGAGACTGGACAAGACCTCTGAGATCACCAAAGCCAGCCTATGGGATCATCAAGCCCAGCTATGAGTTCATCAAAGCCAGCCTATGGGATCATCAAGCCCAGCTATGAGACCATCAAATCCAGACGATGAGATCATCAAAGCCAGCCTATGAGATCATCAAGCCCAGCCTACGGGATCATCCAGCCTAGCCCACTTCACTGTTCTTCCTCACCTCTCAAAATTGTCTTGATGAAAAGAGTAAGATGAAGAGATGTGCCCCTGACACAGTTAAGTTTACTCAGAGTTGTGAGATGAACACAGTATGAGGGCAAGGAGCTGTTTTAACATAACAAATAAATGTAGCACGTATTTTCTTCCCATAGTGATATCACTAACAAAAGGCCAGTGCTGACATGGCTGCCACGTTTCTCAGGTGACAGTAAGCTGCACACAGCCATGACGATGGATCCAAGTTATGAAAAGCAAATGTTTCTTTTTATGACAGCTATGTATTATCATAAATACTTAGAGCTCTTAGTCCCTCTTGATGGGAGGCTGTCATTTGGGAAATCCTGCTACTTATGATCTGTCCTTTCCTATATTTTTTCGTCTTTCAAAAAGTAAACAGAGTTTGAAATCAAACCAAACGTTATTGAAATAAGTCTGCTGCGACATGGTTTGTAAGCTGTCAAACAGCTCCAGATGCAGTGATCTTGACAACTTTGTCTACTCAATGGGTGTCTTCACGGCAGAATAAAAGTTGGACATGTACTTTTTCCAGGGTTTGCAAAAAGGTTACTCTTTCAAGGATCTATTTATTAAAGCAATAATAGTAATAATCATGATAATAAAAGCAACCAAGATGATGAAGGAAGTAGAACAGGTCCCTTATGACGAAAGGCTGAAGGAGTTGGGTCTCTTAACCTTGGTGAAGAGGAAGCTGAGGAGTGACTTCATTAATGCCTGTAAATAGGTGAGGGGTGGGTATCAGGAGGATGGAGCCAGGCTCTTCTCCAGGTCATCTGGGGATAGGACAAGGGGCACTGGGTGCCAGCTGGAGCAGAGGAGGTTCTCTATCAATATCAGCAGGAATTTCTTCCCAGGGAGGGTAATGGAGCATTGGACCAGGCTGCCCAGGGGGCTTGTGGAGTCTCTTTTTCTGGAGACGTTCCAGACCCGCCTGGATGTGTTCCTGTGTGACTTGGTCTAGGTGATCCTGATGTGGCAGGGGGATTGGACTGGATGATCTTTGAGGTCCCTCCTGATCCCTAATGATTCTATGATTATAATGGTGGGCTTCATTTGTTTCTTCTCTCTATTGCTTACTACAAGGGAAGGTAAAAATGGTATAAAATATACGATAAAGTGTCTTGTAATACTAGCCAGTGACTCAGGAATTGAAGAGATCTGTGCATTTAACTTCTCTGTTTATAATAAGCAAATCTAGTCTACTCTGTTGGCCAAAATTCTAAGAAATCCCATCCCAAAATGTGATTGTTATTAATAAAGTGGCTGTCATTATCTTAATATCAGAACTTGAATGTAAAGCAAACGCACAGTCCCCATGGAAACAAAACATTTTCCTGAGGATATCCAGGCAGTTTTGCTTCTTTGTATGAAAAAAGCAGCTCTGATTTAAATGTCATGGGTTTTGATGGTCACTGGGAATCAATAGTTAATTTTCTGACAGCAGAGCTCATAAACCACACGTTTACACCTTACTGAGTAGGTTCCATCTACCTTTGTACTTTCAGAGAAAGGAAAGCCATTTGTGAGGGTAAGTGGATAGAAAATTCTCTTCACTGTTAAACATATTAATGTAAATAGAATTATAGGTGTCACTGCTGTGCAGAGCAGAGCACAAACACTGTACTCAGCTCTGGTGAGGGCTCACCTTGAGTACTCAGGGCAGTTCTAAGCCCCTCAGTTAAAGAAAGGGATTGAGGGGCTGGAGTGGGTCCAGAGCAACAAGAGTCTGGGGAAGGGACTGGAAGAAAAGTCTGATGAGGAGAGGCTGAGAGAGCTAAGGATGCTTAGCCTGAAGGACCTTTTCCCTCTCTGTAACTGCCTGAAGGGAAGTTGTGGACAGGTTGGGATCAGGCTCTTCTCCCAGGCAACTAATGACAGGATGTGAGGGAAGGGCCTGAAGCAGCACCAGGGGAAGGTTAGGTTGGATGTTAGGAAGCCCTTCCTCATGGAAAGGGTGATCAGACCCTGGAATGGACTGCCCAGACAGGTGGTGGTGTCCCCATCCCTGGAGGTGTTTAAGGACAGACTGAACATGGCACTTAGTGCCCTGGTCTAGCTGATTGTGCTGATGTTAGGTCATGGGCTGGACTGGATGAGCTCAGAGGTCTTTTCCAGCCTCAGTAATTTTGTGATTCCATAATTCATGTGCAGCAGGAAAAGAAAATAAAATCTTAAGCATCTGCATTTTAATTATAACCAGTGCTGGATTTCAGAGATGAACAATTAACTATCATTAACACTTTAAAATATCAATGGGAGAGTGTCAGAGAAGATGAGCCTTCCATGTTTACAAAAGATTTTGCCTGTGGCATACTGAGTGCCTTTGTGAATCATTTATCTTCTAGCTTAAACCTGTCATGGGATGAAATATTTCCACTGTGATTCTGCATGACAGAATAATGAAACACTGAAAAAACCCATCCATACTGCAGTGACCTTTCCACAGAATCTTGGGATGAGAACCTGAAAAGCTGCACACGAAATAGCTTTTCTTTTCACTCCCAAAACAAATCCAGGCCAATGAGTTCCCATCTCTGCACCGCAGATGCTATTGTTTGTGGATTTTTCTACCTTGACCTGGTTTTTGCTTTATCACAGCACCCTGTGCTGTATTATTTCATAGACTGCACTGAACGCCAGAATAGTTTCTCGAGAGGCTGCATTCAGCAAGTATTTGAATGCTGTGTTTTTCATTGAAAGTTGGAGTCGCTGGGAAGATTACAGTCTTCAGAAGAAGGGGAAGGCAGCGTACGAGGACTACAAATACACAGTGAACCTGTGCAGGGAGAAAATGAGGAGGACTGAAGCCCAAGTAAAATTCAACCTAGCAACAGCTGGAAAAGCCAACAGAAAACATTTCTCTTAATCAATTAACTGTCAACAGTTGATCTGGTGGATCAGGTCCGAGATGATACTAGTCAATTAATTTAGTTCATATGCTTAGGGGTTGAAACAAACAAAAAAACCAAGGAGGGTTCAAACCAACTTAAAAAAGTCAAAGGCAAAACCAAAGACTAAGTCAGTTTGGGGAAAACAAGACACTGTTAATTCACACAACATGGAAACCCTGACACGAGGACATACAGAGACTATTCAGGTGTTCTTACATAACTGGACCAGTATGGTATCTCCACCTCTCCAAGATGAAGCAACCTCCAGCAGTTCTTTTCCTTGTGGGAATGTGATACCATTCATCCGCTCCTGAGCATCAACTGGTTTTTAAAGGCTAGCTCCCTGTTCCATGCCCTTTCCTCTGCTGATCTCTGAGATTCCAACTTCTGCTCTTTTTCCATGTTTCAAGGGTTACATGGCTGCTGTGTCCAGCCCAACGACATGTTCTCCTCTCCAGAGAACATCAAGAGATAGTGAGTGACTCACTTCCCACAGGAAGCAGGAAACAGAAAGATGCAAACTAGTGGTACCAGTAGAGTCACCTACTGGCCAAGCTGAAACTAAAGGAGACCTTGAATCCCAAGTTCACTTTTTACAAGTCACCATAGCAATTCCCCAGTCACTCAGACCAAGAAACCCACCAAACCACAGCAACAAAAAGAGGACTAGTAAGGATCTTCATCCTTTATTAGATGCTGGGGGACATAGTGACAAAGGATGAGCAAAAGGCTGAAGTACTTAATGCTGCTTTTGCCTCCACATTTAACAGTAGGACTAGATGTCCCCTAGGTACCCAGACCCTTGAAATGGGAGAGAGATGGGGAGCAGAATGAGGCCTCCATAATCCACAGGGAGGTAGACCATGACCTGCTATGCCACTTAGATATAAAGAAGTCTATGGAGCCAGATGGTTACACCCAAGAGTGCAGAGACATCTGTATGAGCATCAACAAGGTCAAGTGCCCCATCCTCCTTGTGGTCACAATAACCCATTGCAATGGTACAGGTTTGGGGGAGAGTGGGTAGAAAGCGGCTTGGGAGTAACAGACCTGGGAGTATTGAATGATCATGGGCTAAATAAGAGCTAGCAGTGACCTCAGGTGGCCAAGAATGCCAATGGCATCCTGGCTTGTTTCAAACAGAGCTCCTGGAAGCGGTCCAGAGAAGAGCAACTCAAATGATCAGAGGGCTGGAGCACCTCCCCTATGAGGACAGGCTGAGTGAGTTGGGGTTGTTCAGCCTGGAGAAGAGGAGGCTCCCAGGTGACCTTCTAGCAGCTTTCCAATAGCTGAAGGGGGCTACAAGAAAGCTGGGGGAGGGCTTTTGACACAAGTGCATAGTGAGTGGACAAGGGGAAAGGGTTACAGACTTGAAGAGGGGACGTTGAGGTTGGACATGAGGAAACAATTCCTTCCTGTGAGGGTGCTGAGATGCTGAGACAGGGTGCTCAAGAAAGCTGTGGCTGCCCCATCCCTGGCAGTGTTGAAGGCCAGGTTGGATGGGGCCCTGAGTAACCTGCTCTGGTGAAGGTGTCCCTGCCTGTGCAGGGGTGTGGGAACTAGGTGGTCTTTAGGGTCCCTTCCAACCCTGGCCATTCTATGATTCTATGAAATAGCGTGGCCAAGCAGCAGCAGGGAAGTGATTGCCCACCTGTACTCTGCACTGGTAAGGACGCACCTTGAGTACCAGGTTCAGATTATCTCAGTCAAAAATATCTACTTGTAACAGTTAGAAATAAATCAACACGTTCTACAGGACTTCATGGCTTAGGAGACAACACTTCAAAACCTTCCTTATTTCACAGTAACCTCTGCACCTCTATGCTCTACATGAGGACAAATGAATTGGGTATGAAGGGAGTTCAGCCATCCTGGGGATAGCAGATGGATGCACAGCAGTTTAAATATTGTCTTTGATTTGGATAAAATGTTTGCAGAATCAACATGAAGCAAGATGAATAAATCCCCATCCCCATCCCCAGGCCCCTGCTATTTGATGAACTGAAATGTGAGCCGTGGGTCAGAATAAAGTCCTACTTATCCAAGCAGAAATCTGAAGCGTGGCTATTTAACAACAATAAATGCTAGTCAGTATGAGCACACTGCTTACGACCAAGGAGTCAAGCGAACAATAAACTATCAGCTGTCACCACAGGCAATGTTTAATAAGAAAAGTGAGATAAAATAATTCATACATTCAGAGAGATGAAAGGCTGCTGCAAAAGCTCTGTCTTTCGTGGGACAGAAGACATCTTTAAAAAATTCATCTCTCTTTCATCAGAAAAATACTAGGATGGGGTGATGGTTTGATGGAGGATTTGGGATCTACAGAAACCAGACACATGCTTCTCTAATTGCATTCCTCAGGAAAGACTAACGGTGCAGAGTAGCCAAGTATTATGAGAGCGGTGTTACAAAGGTTTAAGGCAAACACTGCTTCCCCTTCCTAAATCGGCCTACTGGAGCTACCCGGCACCTTCCAGAGCCTTGGTGCATGATCTTTGGTGCAAAGATCCACAGAACCATCCAGAGTGGAAGAGACCTTCAAGATCATCAAGTCTAACCGTTCACCCTACAACCCCCAACCATTAAACCATCTTCCAAAACACCATGTCTGCCTGTTTCTTGAAGCCCTCCAGGGACAGTGCCTCAGCCTCTCGCTGGGAAGCCTGTTGCAAGGCCTCCTCACTCTTTCAGAAGAGAAATTTTTCCTAAGAGCCAATCTGAACCTCCCCTGGCACAACTTGACCCTGTTTCCCCTTGTCCTATCACCAGTCACTAGGCAGAAGAGGCTTTAACCACTACCAGTAATATGACTGTCTTGCATCACATATTCTGAGTTCTATGTTGAAGGAGAGAGCGAGACAAAAGCACAGCAGGAATTTCAGAAGAAGATGTGAAATACAAGCATTTTGAGCAAACAGGGCACTATACACCAGGAAAATAGTACAAACAAGTAGCCTAAAGCATCTTTTTCACACGACTACGCTTAACATAAAAGGGATCATTGAAAGAATCCAAGGAATGAGAAGATAAGAGACCAGATCTACTTACCGAATTCCTTAGGAACAGTGATAGAGTAAACGCAGTTGTGACCAACACTATAATTCTTGGGATAGTTTGGTGACAGAACAGTGCCTTCAGAACCCGTTGACCGGCTTCCACACGGTGCTGGAAAGTGAAGGTAACCCGTTTTGAACGAGATAATCCTAAAAAAATCCCCACCCCACATTTTAAAGCGATTTGTTGTATGTTGGTACATTCCATTATAGTAAATATTATGGATGGAATTTGTCTGTGCTGTGAAGGACTACGTGCAGCTTTCTCATGTACAAAGAGAATTGATGTCACTCTGCAATTGTCCAGATTGATTATTGGTTTGGGTTGGGTTTTTTTCAGTTTATGAATCATCTTATTAAAATCATGCTGCACTTTATACAGAGCACCCTATTACTCACAGCCTAAGGAACCATTATTCAGTTGCATGATACTTTATGAACTGACAAAAACATAGATTATGAAGCTCTTACACACACTAGTAAATTCTTATTCATGCCAATAGACTCATAATTCAATATAATGTAGAGGACTACTGAAATAAGAAAGTCAGGATCCTGGACTGAACATAATCTACCACTTATTTATATCTCAATAATAAAGTTATGAGCAAACACTTTATCACACAGTCATCCTGTTTATTCTACTATTAATAGCTGTAAGGCTTGATGAAATGGCAGTTAAATAACAGTATCATTTGTTAGAAAAACATATTTTTCTAAGGTTAAAAGTAAAAGTATTTGGCATTATTCAGAGCTGTCAGGGAAGAAACAGTGATTTTTGTCTCCATCAGATGCTCAGGTAGAGGTATAGAAAACAGCCTCAAGGGTTAGTGGTTTCTGATGCCTACTACCTGCTTCTCACACACACACTTTGTAATTTAATATCACAGAATCACAGCATAATCCTGGTTGGAAAGGACCTCCTGGATCCCCAAGTCCAACCATCCACACACCAACAAAAAAAAGACCTGAGAGACTGACAAACACAACCTGATCCCCTCTCTGCAGCCACTCGAGCAGGGTGTAAAGCACCATGGCTACACAGTTCTTCAACACCGCCAGGCAGGGGGACTCCCCCACCTCTCTGGGAAGGCCCTGCCAGTGCCCAACCCCTCTGTCTGCAAAGAATCTCTTCCTCAGATCCAATCTAACCCTCCCCTGCCTCAAGTGCAGAGCAGTGCCCCTGCTTCTGTCAGCAGGCACCAAGGAGAAGAGGCCAACATCCACCTCTCTGCAACCTATCTTCAGGGAGTTGTGGAGGGCAACAAGCCTCAGCCTCCTCTCTCCAAACTCAACCTGCCCAGCCGGTGTGAAGGAAGGTCAGCAGTGGCAGGGGTGGCCACCAAAGTTCTTAAAAGACACCTGTGACTTGGAGAGTACCCACACCAAAGCAGTTGCTGAGGTCCTAGCATAGGAGAACCACCCACCCCACCAAGGATAGGGAAGAGGCTGAGGGACTGTCTCTGGGGAAGGTGCCACTATGCTGCCCATCAAAAGGATTGATCATGTTGTTTTCCCCTGAAGGCAGGTTACAGAGCTGGGAGCCTCCAAGGGCTTCTTATCTCTCCCTAGATTTTGTCATGGGTTCTGTACTGGGAAATGGGGGTTGTTGTTAAAAGCAAATTGGAGTTGCATCCACAGTCAAGTTGTCCCTTTGTTTTGCCTGACAGCCTTAAATGGTGAGCTAGTCTTTTCATCTCAGGAGCACTTAGCTAATTAGTTTGTCCCAGTCCTGGCCAGTGTGGCCAACCAGTGACGATGTGATATTGCAGAATCACACAGGTTCTCGTGACGATGTATTGAGCTAATAGAATTATCACTACCTTTTGCCAAGAAGCAGTAGAGTCTTGGCTGAACCTCACATCCTATTTGTCTTGGACTACTTGAAAAACACAAAGCTAGAACCACTTTGATAGCTGAATGTGAAGAATAGTTTTGATGACTATAGACCTACTTGCCACCTTCTAAGTCCTCAAGATTTCACCAGTGTGGGTGACCAGAAGAGAACATGGGTTAATAAAAGGGAAAAACCAAATCTCTAAAAGAAAAAAAATAAGACTGCCAAATATTTATGGCTTCTCCCTAGCCCCGATTCCTTTCTTACTCGCAGTGATACTCTCACTCATAACATTATTCCACTGCCCTCATCAGCAGACACACGATGACTTGCAAGTTCAGGGTAAATGAAGTCAATGCCACTGACACCCAGAGGAACAGAATTCCACCTGCACTTTGTAATACAACTGAAGCAATAGCACACAATAGCAGTACTAACGTGAATAGCTCTGGATTTAATACTCAGCCTACAGTGGGCCAAGGCTTATAAATTCCAGATTTTATAGCCCTATTCATATTTTATTCCTGGAAGTGTGTAACTACTTGGAGGGAGACTGTAGTCAGATGGGGATTGGGCTCTTCCCCCAGGTAATTAGTGACAGGATGAGAGGGCAGGGCCTGAAGCTGTGCCCAGGGAGGGTTAGGTTGGATGTTAGGAAGCCCTTCCTCATGGAGAGGGTGATCAGATCGTGGAATGGACAATGGACTGCCCAGGGCAGTGGTGGAGTCCCCGTGTCTGGAGGTGTTGAAGGACACATTAGCTGTGGCCCTTAGTGCTCTGGTCTGGCTAATGGGGTGATGTTAGCTGCTGAATCATGAAGGTTCAGAAGGGACCTCGAAAGATCATCCAGTCCAATCCCCCTGCTACAGCAGGATCATCTAGACCAAGTAGCACAGGAGCATCTAGTTTGTTCTCATTCATAAATAAAACCACTGCTTGGTATGCAATCCATGTCCTGCTTTTTAGGATCCACAGTGGAACACTAATAGGACAGAAAGGCTCTCGATTGTTTCAAGAATGTGCTAAGAATCTTTGTTTTGATGCATTACTCACTGTTTCCTTGAACTATTATTAGACATTAATGGCAGAAGTTTCCCCCTGCTGAATTCCTTGCAGTGGTATCTTGTCTTGTAAAGCAGCACTCTCTGCAGTCCTTGAAAAAAATCCCTACCATCACAACCATGAACTATCAGCTGCTCTGTGTTTTAAATCAAGAAGCTTTTTTATCTGCAAGATTACCCACCTCGATCATTAGTATTCATGCACCTTTGTCAAAGAGCTAAATTCTACCTCTTTATGACAATGCATTAGTAAATAGATGCGATATAAAATGCATTACCATCAGCAGCGGCACCTTTCCTCTCCTTTAAGCATACACTAGTCGTAAAAGAAATGTAGATGATCACCGCAGAGAGGAAAAAAATCACAGGGTAGAACCAGAGATTCCTGTAATCTACACCTAAGTACTGCTATAAAGTAAAATTTTATATAGCTCCAGCAAACCATAACAGGGGTAAAGGCTCCTGCCATGTCCTTACTGCTGATGTCTTCCGTCATGCTATTGCGGCCGAACCAAAACACAGAACCCAGGGGGAAAAGCATCGTTATGAGAACTGAAGGATGGACTATGAGAGCACGAGAATCGATCTCAAGTTTCTTCATGTTTTGAAGAAATTAGTATTTCTGCTACCAAATATTTCTTCTCCAGCTTGAAGCATGGAGTTCCTCCTACTGCTCTGAGATTACCTACTTCCCAGGCTCCTACAGCTAAGATCTCATCGAGCATAATTGTAATTGCACATTTCAGGGCCGAACTGCAGCGTCCGTTTTTAAGCAGCCTTCATCAGCGGAATCAAAGGGGAATAGTTCTTAAAAAACGAATGGCATAATAGGGTTTTATGTCATGCAGATAAATTTGATTACACAGCTACAAATACAATAAAAATTCAGAATAACAGCACATAAACTCTTCAGAAGAAGGAAAAATATGCCTTGAAGAATTGCTCATGGCTCGCTGACTTTAAATCTAATGGACGGTTGTTTCAAAATACAGACTAGTCTGCCTAGTATTTGCTTGGTCCAGTGAGTAGGTTAAGAGCAGTAACTGTTTGCTGGCAGTGTGTGTGTTTTCAGAACAAAGGAATCATAGGCAGTTCATGAAAATATGCAATTTTGGTAGGTATCTGTCAGATGGAGGTAATTTGGAGCCTGAATTTCTCTATTCCCAAGGATTCAACTACAGACCACAATGAAGCATAGCTATATATTTTTAGTGATAAGCAAATTGTTTCTTCTGATAGGGACAAGGTTTTTACACTCAGCCCTAAATGGTATTTCATAGAATCATAGACTCCTCATGGCTGGAAAGGACCTCCAGGATCATCAAGTCCAGCCCTTATCCCAGCATCTCCCCAACCCCTAGACAATGGCATCAAGTGCTCTAGCTACTCTCCTTTTAAACCCCTCCAGGGATGGGGACTCTATCACCCCCCTGGGCAGCCCATTCCAGTGCTACTATAGGGCTTTTTGATATTGTGGAAACGATTACTGTTTGCTGCCAAAAATTGAACGTTACCTGTAGTTGGGGAAACTAAGAGAGATCCCTGGCCATCTTTTCTGTCACAGTAAAATTGCATCTGCGTGTGTTAATTACATAACATCCTCCCTGAAATGCCAAATAGCTTAGCGAATTAGCATGGATAATCTTTGCATGTGTTCACAGAAGATCGAGGCCAATGGTTTGGTTCACTCCTCACACTCATTAGAGAGGCTCAAGGTCATTTTAAATAATGATTTCAACAAAACACGAGTCACGCCTAGCGCACAGAGCAAAACGTTTGCTGCAAAAATGTCAGGAGCAAACCTGACTGAGGAGATTTTGGAAAACTACTCCTCTATGATCCTGAAAGCATCTCCTCAGCTTTTATCTAATTCCAAAATCATCACGACTGACTTTCACAGTCTGTAGACATTTCGGCACATTCCCAGGAAAGGAAGGTTTGACAGACTGAGCAATCCATTTAGCAGTCCAGAGCGACTGGATCCAAAAAGATTTCCTATGGGGTTTGATGTACCAGATATTTTCAAAGGATGCTCAAGGCCATCCAAAGCAGTTGTTCCTGCAGCAGAGCCATGACCTTCAATTTCTGTAATTCTGGAAAATGTATTTTTGCCAATACTGTTCATGAGAGGTTAGACTGCTAAACAAGCAAGACCTGACATTCCTTTCTCTGGACGGGACATTCAAACTCAACTACATCTCTCAGGAGTATCTCGTTACATTAAATTATTCAGTGTGGAGCTAGACAATCAGTGACAGGGGCAATGGGTGCAAGCTGGAACAGAAGAGGTTCCCTATCAATATCAGCAGGAACTTCTTCCCAGGGAGGGTACTGGAGCATTGGAACAGGTTGCCCAGGGGGGGTGTGGAGTCTCCTTCTCTGGAGATGTTCCAGACCTGCCTGGCTGTGTTCCTGTGCAACTTGGTCTGGGTGATGCTGCTGTGGCAGGGGGATTGGACTGGATGATCTTTTGAGGACCCTTCCGATCCCTCATGATTCTGTGATAGACCACTTTTATGATACCTTTTTTCCTCTTTTATTAATATGACAGCCCCTCCAAACAGAAGGATCTCATCCTATAGTAAATGTTAGATGGCACTGAAATATTGCTAAGTGGATCCTAAGTGCCATGATTAGACACAATTATTGAGTTATTGATAAAGAAATTCTTTATATTTCAATACCTGCAAGTAATTTCACTGTCTGCAAGTTTGAAATCATTTCCTAAATGTCTACAGCGCGGTCGGTGGATAAAGAACTGACTGAACGGTTACACTCAAAGAGCTGTGGTCAATGGCTAAATGTCTTGTGAGAAGCATCCTCAGGGGTCTGTTCTGAACTGGCATTGTTCAACATTGTTCAGCGAGTAATCTCCACTCACAAAACCAGTTCCTTTCACTATTAATTCAATACCACTCAAAAGCTGAAATGGTATTTATTCTGAGTTATGAAATACTTTACCTTTATTCCATACAGAACCACAAGGTGTTTTGTCTATTAAAAATGACTCTTCTAATGTTGTACCTGTTGTTTTTTTTTTTTTCCATGGGACACAGCAAGAATCTTAAAAACTAATAGAAATGGGAAAACTGCTCTTACCGTGGCAGCTGGGCAGGGCTCTGTTCCACCCAGGTCTTCCATCGTCTCCCATGATACATGTTAACGTAGAATATCCTTGAAGGACATAACCTGCGTCGCAGTAATACGTGACGGTTGACCCCAGTTTGTAATCCATTCCAAGTCTTGTTCCGTTCATTATGTTTCCAGGATCAAAGCAAGACTCTCGAAGCTTTGCTACAGAGGAAACAAAAGCAAACAGCAGTCTGAATTTCACCTCAACCACCCTATAGATGCATGATGTGGTCCTTTCTTTCAAAGGCTGCACAGGTGACTCCACAGTGAGTAAACCCACGTCTCCTATATTTTCCTAGTAGAGTTCCATTATTTTTTCAGAGTTTGCTGTGACCAGTGATGCAGTTACCTAGTAATGAAGTTAGATCTGTGGACACTGTTCTGGTAGATAAGACTCATCCTAATGTAACAGTTGGAATCATTCTATAAGGAAAAGCTGGGGTTTTATTCTTATTCTTCGTCCTTAATTGCTATTAATACATTCCTATTTGGAGGAAAGTGTGCATCTCCTGGAGAGGAGGATGCTGCTGCAGAGAGACCTGGTCAGGCTGGGTCAATGGGCAGAGACCAACAAGATGAGATTTATCAGGACCCAGTGCAGGGTCCTACACTTTGGCCAAAATAACCCCTTGCAGCTACAGACAGCTGGAGGAGTGGATGAAGAGCAGCTTGGAAGAGAGGGACCTGGCAGTACTGGTTGACACCAGGCTGAACAGGAGCCAGCAGGGTGCCCAGGTCAATGGCAAAACATCTATATCATCCTGGCATGGATCAACAGTAGTGTGGCCAGCAGGACATAATTCTCCCCTTGTACTGGGCACTGGAGAGGTCTCATCTTGAGTACTGGGGGCAGCTCTGGGCCCCACACTTCAAGAAAGAGGGGCTGAAGCAGGTCCAGAGGAGCAAGAAGGCTTTGAAATGGACTGAAGGGAAAGTCTGATGAAGAGAGACTGACGGAGATGGGGGTGCTTACCCTGGAGGAGACTTAGAGGGGACGTGATCCCTCTCTGCAACACCCTAAAGGGACGTGAACTGANGATTCTCTACAACCCCTGAAGGGAGTTGTAGTCAAGTGGGGTTCAGGATCTTCTCCTAGGCAACTACTGACAGGACAAGAGAGCAGGTCCTGAAGCTTCCAGGGGAGGGTTAGGTTGGATGTTAGGAAGCCCTTCCTCATGGAAAGAGTGATCAGAGACTGGAATGGACTGCCCAGAGCAGTGGTGGAGTCCCCATCCTTGGAGGTGTTTAAGGACAGACTGGAAGTGACACTTAGTGCCCTGGTCTGGCTGATGTGGTGATGTCAGGCCCTGGGCTGGGCTGAATGAGCTGAGAGGTCTTTTAAGCCTCAATAATTCTGCAATCTGTATTGATACTGAACTGCTATTTAGAGACCCCTATTCTTGAGTATAATACTACAAAATCCAAAATCTAGTAAACCCTTGGAAAAAGTAGAGATCAGTTCAACAGGGAATGTCAAAAAGGACAAAATAAATTTAAAAAGAGAAAAGAAAGTGGTGCCTACATCAAGAACTGAGGAAAGATACAACCTGTCACAGCAAGAATTTTCTCTAGGGAAAAATTAGAGCCCTATAATTTTCTTTTCCCCAACTGTGCAGTTGTGACAGGCTCCTGAAGCTGCTGACTAAACAGCCACAACGTCACTACAGAAATACAGGCTCCTACGAACTATTCTGGAAAAGAAAGCCTGAAATACTTAGGACTTTTGCAAATCCAAAATAGCTGCTGAGCAAACTTGTGAAATCAGTGTACTCCGCTCCAATATCTGAAGAATAAAGTCGAGTGTGGGTAAAAGGTTCCTCGTGTTCAGCTGAGACCACACAAAAAAACAGAGCAAAAGAAGGAATGTGTTAGGAGATCCATAAAGATGAAATATTTCTCCCAAGAGACAGGAGGAAAAGCACTTCACCATCAATGTCATTGTGCTCCGAGACACGGACAGGGCACATAGGATCACTAGAGACATAGAATCACTAGGGATCGGAAGGGACCTCGAAAGATCATCCAGTCCAATCCCCCTGCCTCAGCAGGATCACCTAGACCAAGTCGCACAGGAACATGTCCTTGCCCTTTCTTCCCCAAGTATACCAGTACCACTAAGCTGAAAACACAGAAAGACAGAGTCACTTCCAGCAGAGCATCAGAGAAAGCTCTGTTGTGTCTGTGTGCTCTACGATTTTCGCTGGATTATTACAAACCCATTTGTCTCTATTAGCATTTTTAAATTATTTCCTGTAATAATTAGCACTAGACTAAAAGTAATTGTTTAATTAGACCAGATTCGAGTTACAGTAACATTACACTTCTGGCTGTGCAGAGCAGGTATCAATTTCTTTGGCTCCTCATAAAATTTTACAACAGGCTTCAAGAAAAACAACAATTACTTTACGGATAATTTGGGCTTCTGAAACACAAGCTGCAAACAGGTAGCGTAATATGCTCCCGCAATATCAGGTTCAACAGGAGACTCTCTGCTGGCTGATGTATTGTAATGATGACAAAACCCTCTAGGAAACTTCATATCTCAGTGCGTGGAAAACAACAGTGAAAGCCAAGAGAAGCAGGTGCTCTGTCTAGACCTTGATGACTTACTGCTCCATCCCCAGGTCTCAAACCGAAGAAAGCTGTAATAAGCTTCTTAGAGAGAATATTACAGACATAACTAACTACAGCAAACATCCCATAATTATTCTCCAGAGTGTTTATTAGAATTAATAAGTTGCTTCTCTGGTATAAAATAGAAATTAACGGAGGGAGAAAGGGAAGAACAAGAGACCGAGCCTGAGACACGGGTCAGGTCTGAGATTTGTATCAGAAGAATATAGCCTGAATGAAGCACAACGTGATACTCCTGCTGCATAAAACAGGATTAATGTACATGAGAGACACAACAGCAGCTGCCACAGTTTCTATGAAAAGCTTAATTTCCTCGAATCAGATCAATTTAGGTTGGAAGACATGAAGCACAGCCCCCACACAAGCAGGGCCAATTTGATTTGCTTGCCCAGGCCCTTGCCCAGTTATGATTTCAAAGGATTCAGATAACAGGATCTCAAGGGAAGCAGTTCCAGTGTCTGACTGTCCTCTGAGTGATTTTTGCAATCACTGTGTCAATGCCCCTTCCCTAGACAGGGATCCCAGCTGCTTGGCTTCCCTTCCCTCTAATTCTAAACTACTAGCCCTGTTATCACAGCTCTCAAGTAGCCAGGTGACTGATGGCAGAAATCTTTCCCCATATCATGTCTCTCTGGATCTGCCAGACTGACAACACACTTTTCCCAAATATTTCTCTTCTGCTTACAAACCATTAGCTTTAAGACATTGTGATCACATCTGGAATTATCTCAGTCCTTCCAAACCACACGGCGGGCTCCAGTAAAACCTATCGTAGCGTAACTGTGCAACAAAGTCACCTGACACAGCCTCCCACATCCCAGTGGGATGAGGGAGAGAGATGGAAGGATAGAAGTAAGAAAACTTGTGGGTTGAGGCAAGAACAGTTTAATAACTGAAGTATAATTGTAACACCACCACTAATAACAATCATAACACCAATAACAGCAATAGAACACCACAAAGTCATTCTAAGGAAAAGGAATATTATTAAATGAGAAATAAATCCCGATAAAAACAAGTGGTACAAATGAAAAACAACCAAGTGATGTCCAGCCTACTCCTGAGCAGCGGCAGCCCAAGCCAGCTTTTCCTCTAGACTACTGCTGATAACACACAGTATGGAATATCCCTCTGGTCAATTGGGGTCAGCTGGCAGGGCAGCGTGAGTTGCTGAAAAGTCTTCAAAATTGTGTAAGCATTGCTCAGCAACAACTAAAACATCCATCTGTTAGCACCGTTCTCCTCCTAAATCCAAAGCACAGTACTACAGCAGCCACCAGGAAGAAAATGAACTCTAGCATAGCTGAAAGCAGGGCACAAATTCAAAGCACTCTCAGTCTGGTCCTCCATCCTCACAAGATCATGTTGAACAGCAACGCTACCGTTCAGAGTACCAACATCCCCTCTCAAACTGGGGATGCACACAAGCTTGCTCTGTCCCATCACAGACATCATTAATAAAGAGCATACTGCCCACATTATTGATCACAACTAACATCAGCCAAGAGTCCGAGCACAGCAATCAAGTCAATTTTCTATCCCCATTATCCTGTATCTCATCAAACTGGGCTCTCAGAATACTCTGTAGTCTACCTTCCTTCAGGAAGAAAGCAGGGAGACCTTTCAAGAGGCAAAGTTGACACCCTTACTCCCCATCCCTTCCCCAGAGATAGTCCCCCTCAGTCTTGTCTCCATCCAACACGGGGGGTGAGGGGTCCTGTGGGCTGTGGTCCCACCAACCACTCTGGTGTGGGGCTTCTTCAAGTCACAGATGCCCTTTAAGAGCTTCACTGTCTGCCAATGTTAGCTCTTCTCTAAGGCATCTTCCACAGGCTCTGGGGCCTCCAGACCATCTCACTTTACTCCACCTTTCACCACATTCCAAGGCAAGGACTGTGCATGAGGTCTTCCCCCTCCATTCTTCTTCCACAGAGCTGGGGCCACAGTTTAGCAGACCTCCCCTCCCTGCCCCCCATTCCCCAATAAAACAACCTGGATGCTCCTAGAAAAAAAACAAAGCCCCCAAGGAAATGAAAAATCAAAGCCCTCAAATACTTGTTCCCCTGCCCAAATAGATTCCTTCAGAGAGATGCTGACTGGCTGAGCATGAGGCAGGTTCTGCTCAGAACTAGGGAGAGGGCTTTCTTCCCTTGTCCTGAAATTCTCACAACTGCCCTTTTAGGTTCTATCCTCATTGCCAAACCCCAGCCAGGCTCCAAGAAAGACATCCATCCAGCAGGAATCCCCCTGACTGCCAGGACATTTTAGAGACAAGAGAAGGCAACTTTGCACTGGCACCATCCTCCACACTCGTGTGCATCTCATCTGTTCCAATGGAGATATCTACAACCTGATGTAAAACCAGCCTTAAGTTTAACTTGCCAGAACTAGATCACAGTGTTGAGCCAACTTCCTTCGCATCTATAGAATCCAATGGCTTTACTGGATGTTCTTATATTTATTTCATATCAACTCTTTCTGTTTCTTGAGCCACAGACAGGCATTTACAAGAGCTCCTATTGCTTATTTTCTTGGTTAATGGGTTATGTCCTCAGGCAGATCTTTCAGAGACAGGTTGACAGCTCTACCACGGCCATCATATTAGCCACAAGAATTGTTTTCATTTTCAGGATAGGTCTATTAGATCCTAGCACATCATTTCATCTTAGAGAATCTTAAGGGCACATATGGTAAGATATCGTGCTGTGGAAAGGAAAAACAATACCAGTTCTGTTCTGGAAAAGTCATGTCTATATGTTGTTAAATTTTGTCACTTAATTTTAGGAGCCTTGAAAAGACTACCTGAAATTATTTGGTTTGAGATCATACATTTCACATTATCTTGTATCAGCTACATGGAAACCTCCTAAAAGCTTTCATTAGCACCTTTATAACAGCAGTAACTTTAATTAGCAGCCTCATAGCATTATACTCCACATCGTACTCATAGGAAAGAAACCCCGAAACATTACCAGGCAGAAAACTAGGAAGAATTACAACACATTAAACTCGACACTCATGCACTGAATATTTTAAATAGAGAAGAAACATTCACTCCTTTACCTTTGTACTCTAGATGGAAACCAGTAAAGCTAACAGATCCATCACTGCGAAAGGCCAGATGCATGGCATTTGAACTGCTTTCTATCCTCTCTGGCAGCTTGCTATCTTGAAAGCTCCCAATCAGGGGGCTGTTACTGTCAGGCCCATCGTAGATGTAAAGAAAATCATAATTTGGCTCTATACTGAAACTGCAGAATGAAAAAGGAGAAACATTAGATCCAATCTGTTTTGCTTAACATTCCCAGTGTTATTAGCTAAAATGAGAGTTTATGACTGCTCTCAGAAAAGGAGAACCCCCTCCCTTTCAGAAACCATGAATAAAGAGGTTACCTGATAAAGGCTAGCGATATAACATAATCATTATTAACAGTGATAGTCCAGTCACAGTCTCTGCTGTGGGGATAAGGATGAGGAAAGTTTGGTGAAAGTATAAAACCCGACGAGCCAGTCAAATTCCCTCCACATGGAGCTGTGAATAAAAATAAACTGCAATTGAGGAAAGAAGTTGAAAGAAAAAAGAAGCAAGCACGAGCAATCTGTTCACTGACATTTAATGTCCTCCAAAAGTTAAACAAGAAACAAATGAAGTGGTTTTTTTCCTATTAAATCTTTGTAAAACATCTTCGTGTTTCTCCTTAGACAAATACTAATACTATGTAGGGGAAACACTCGGTTTTGAACTCCGTGTCCTTTTATTTGCTTGCATAAAATTATGTCAAGGCTTTTCTGAACTTGAAAAATGCTTTGGCTGCAAGCATAAAAAAAAACCTGACTGGATAAGCTTTTCACTTCCTTCTTCGTGTTAAAGATTTTCTAAAAGAAGCTTCTGAGATTATGAAATATCATTTACTCACACTAATAATGCAACTGTCAGCAGTTTCAGCCGACAGCGCTAATTAGCAGCTTGGATCAAGACCACGTAATTTCATGTAAATGAAATTCAATGAAAACATGGAAGCAATTTCACTTTTCAAACTTCAGTTTTCAAACTCTGAGGTAAATATATTCCAAGAACACATATTGTAGAATCATAGAATCATTAAGGGTCGGAATGGACCTTGAAAGATCATGTAGTCCAGTTTCCCTGCCACAGCAGGATCACCCAGACCAAGTTGCACAGGAACACAGCCAGGAGGATCTTGAACATCTCCAGAGGAGACTCCACAGTCCCCCTGGGCAGCCTGTTCCAGTGCTCCATCACCCTCACAGGGAAGAAGATCCTTCTGATATTTGATAAGGAACCTCCTCTGTTCCAGCTTGCATCCAGTGCCCCTTGTGCTATCTCCAGATGACCTTGAGAAGAGCCTGGCTCCATCCTCCTGACACCCACCCCTCACCTATTTAGAGACATGAATGAGGTCCCCCTCAGCCTCCTCTTTTCCAAGCTCCCTCAGCCTTTCCTCATAAGGGAGCTGTTCTACTATATAGAAGAAACAGAGTTTCCTGGGTGGTTTTGAGATTCAGAAGTGTTTGTGGTCTAGAAATGCAAACATTCCATAAAAAGAAGGAAAGTACCACTACCCCATGGAGTTTTGTACTTTAGCATCAACAGGGACTACATATCAGCTAAGAGAATACGAATGTTTTCTCAAGTTCTTCTTTGAAATAGCTTCTTAAATTTTATTTTAAAGATTCTACATAAGACATGTACTTTTCCTAACTTCAGGGCTGCAAAGTGAACATCTAGAGTTATCAGGGAAAGGAGCTGATCACTCGGGTTTTCTGTAATGGAGACTCTGAGAACAGAAATATTAATTACATCATGTAGAGGATTTAAACTCTTTGGGCCAAGCCATCTTTTAAATGAAGTGACTCAGGGTACTACTACTGCAACTGACCTATGCAGTTGGACTTCCTTGAAGCAGCCCGTTTTCATTCGGATCCTATTTAACAGCTTGTCTATCAAACCCTGAGGAAATTTCAGGTCAGCACCTGCTGTAGTGTGAAAGAAAATCTTCTATCACTCTACATCACGATACCACATTTGACTGCATTGAAGGTACTGGGAATAAACAGCATTACCTTACTTATAAAGTACCCAGAGAGGTAGCACTGTGGTTATTTATCACTCTACCTCTGTATCAGGTTTTAGGAGTGGTAATTGTGGTGTTTTCTACATCAGTTCCAGACCTGCCTGGCTGTGTTCCTGTGTGACTTGGTCTGGGTGATGCTGCTGTGGCAGGGGCATTGGACTGGATGAACTTTCAAAGTCCCTTCCAATCCCTAAGTATTCTATGATCCTATGATTACAACTGCCTCATAAAAGAGTACCGGATGGCTATTTGCTAAAAGACTTCTGTCATTTCTTACTACTTTTAATTATGATTCAGTCAACCAAGTTACTTGACTTCCAAATCCATTTCCTACGAGTTGTGTTGATCAGAACAGCCCTAGAGACAACACAGCCAGAAAGAAATGGTAATTTATCATTTTTATTAATGATTTGTTCTTCTTTCTAAAATAGTGAAGCCTGCCAGAGAAACTGGGCTACTAATTTCTCATTCTTTCCTGGTTCAGCCCTTACATAATTTTACCTGATCTCTCAATTTACTAGGTCATCTGCCTCGGTTTTGTACGCAAATACATACAAGCAAGCACATAATCTTTAATAAATTCTCCACACTTACTACCATCTTTCAAGTTTTAATGGAAAGCCAATAGCGCTGTTGACATTGACTGGTTTGGCTTTCTCTGCCACAGATCATCACATCACAGAGAGGCCTCCAAACATAAAGGTTGAGTACTGTGGTACTAACAGGTTGGAAAGATTTTAGCGTGCTATACAGAATGATTTATCAGATGTGCAATGTTTCTATGGCTTTGCACTTTAAAGGAAGTTCCTAGAGCAGTGTGATGCGTTACACCAGAGCTTTACGACTGAGGAAAGCGTTATTTGAAGTCTTTTCTGCATACCTATACAGACTGGTGGGTTGGGCTGCCAGAAGTATCGGTTTTCTACCTGAATGCAGGTTATTCTCTCATCTCCTTGTAGTTCATAGCCAGGGTCACACTGAAAAATGACAGTGTCTCCAGGTTCCCTTCCATCCCCGTTTCTGGTTCCATTCATGGGGACTCCAGGATCACGGCAGGCAGTCGCTACAGAACCTAGCAGAGAAGGGGAAAGAGAAAATCAACTGTTTAAATTCAGCTTTTCAATCCCATTTTGCCCCGTGACATTCCTCTCATCAGCAAACTCTGCAAATCCAAGCTTTTCCTATTCCAGAATCTGGAGACCTCATCCAGTGATCTGCTGTTTCTATACTATTCACATGGGCCATCTGTTTTAATTATTGGAAGTGGTTAATTTATCATTTAACCTTTTTAGGGAAAAAATAAAGCAATCTGTGATGACTGCAGTGTGTAAAAGGGAAAGGTAGAGATTCCCTAGTAGACTGGGCATTCTAGAGGAATTTTTAATATCAATCATAGAAAAAAAACCACACTAAGAACTTCAGCTTGTCCAGTAAGCACAACAAGGGTCAGTGTAGAGTCTGGCATCTGGGCAAGAACCACCCCAGGGACCAGGAGAGGGTGGGGACTGACCTGCTGGAGAGCAGTGGAGGAAAAAGGGACCTGGGTGCGTCCTAGTGGCCAGCAGGATGACTCTGAGCCAGCAATGTGCTCTTGTGGCCAAGAGGGCCAACAGCATCCTGGGGGGGATCAGAAGGGGGGTGGCTAGCAGACCAAAGGAGGTTCTCCCTCCTCTACTCTGCACTGGTGAGACTGCATCTGGAGTACTGTGTCCAGTTGTGGGCCCCTCAGTTCCAGAAGGACACAGAGCTGCTGGAGAGTGTCCAGTGTAGAGCAACGAAGATGATGAAGGAAGTGATTCTATGATAAGGACAGCCTGGCTGCGGCACTTAGTGCCCTGCTCTAGCTGATTGTTGTGATGTTAGGTCACAGGCCGGACTGGATGATCTGAGGTCTTTCCCAACCTCAGCAATGCTGTGATTCTGTGACTGGAGGTCTTCAGGGGTCCTTCCCAACCTGAACTATTCCATGACAGTTCAACTTTGCAAAGTCATGTAAAATACACACAGATTTCATTCAAAAAGACAACGACTGCTCCAATACTGACACTTGGCTTTTAGCACTGGAATGCAAGCTGGGTTCTGTGCTCCTGCAGGAGAAGCAGTTAAATCACTATTAAGTCTGGATTTTAGGCTCTTACGTACATAATCTCTAAATGTTGAATTCCCATTTCTCAGAGTTTGTTCGGCTATTTGCAAGGTCCTATTAAGAGTATAAATTCTAATTGCAGGATTTATGAAACAGTCTGACAGACGAGGTGAGCTGCTCTTCTAGAGCAAACCATTAGTGTCACACACAGGCTCTCAACAGGCTGATAAAAACTAATGAATGTATTCTAATTAATATCATGTAAGAAAGGGAAAGAAGCTAGCATGCTGTTAAAAGCACTGGGATACACAAAACCATCTCTTTCTTTATACTTTCTCATAAATAAATACTCTCTCTCTGGTTTCTTCTGTGTCAAACCTGTGGGAAATTTTGCTTCTGTGTTCTCAAACTGCTACCTGAAAGAGGCATCGCAAGAAACAGGGAAAAGATTCTCCTTAAGGTTGCTACCAGGTTAGGTGATTGAGGTATTCCCATAGCTGAAGAGAATGTGTGACACAGCACAAAGGCAGCGCAGCAGCAGCTCTAAACCAAATCTCGATCTCTTCGTAACACCCAGCATTTAAAAAAGAAAACTAACTTACACAAACCAGCGTGGTGTTCTCAGCTCCCAGCACCTTAAATAAAGACTTTCTATAACTGTTGGTCTCTAAAACTGGCATCAGCTTGAATCAAGCTTGACAGACTGTGCCTTCAAAACTCAAGCTGTCCCAGACTGTGTAATACCTTTACCCATATGGGCACTGCAGTCTCCCTGCATCTCTAATACTGCTTATTGATCGGGTCAGCCCGGTATTTGCTGTCTCAAACCCAACTTCCTATACAGCTTTTCCTGAAAAAGAAAGAATAAAGCATCTACAGTGTTTTTATTCAGTTTTCTACTGACAGAAGCACTACTGAGATTATTGTTTGGTCTATTTTTAGCTTGTGTCTCTGGTGTAGATCTAACAAGAGATTTAGGAGAACAGCCACTATAATTCTTCAGTAAATTCTAAGCATAGACCCAGTTTGTTGATTTTGCATGACTTCGTGCTATTGTTTAAAGATTAAAAGGGTACATATTAACAGTAAAGCACCGAGAGACGTTCTCCTTCTGCTCTGCTCTGCCCTGGTGAGACCGCATCTGGAATATTGTGTCCAGTCCTGGGCCCCTCAGTTCCAGAAGGACACAGAGCTGCTGGAGGGTGTCCAGCACAGAGCCACAAAGATGATGAAGGGAGGGGAGCATCTCCTGAAGAGGAAAGGCTGAGGGAGCTGGGGCTCTTGAGCTGGGAAAAAAGGAGCCCCATTACTGTTGTTCAATGTGGAAAGGGTGGGCATCTGGAGGCAGGAGCCAGGCTCTGCTCAGTGGCACTCAATGCTAGGACAAGGGGCACCAGGTGTCAGCTGGAACAGAGAAGGTTCCACATCAAGATGAGAAGAAACTTCTTCCCAGTGACGATGACAGAGCACTGGAAGGGGCTGCCTAGAGATGTTGTGGAGTCTCCGTCTCTGGAGATATTTCAAACCCATCTGGACTGTTCCTGGGCAACTAGATCTAGGGAATCCTGCTCTGGCAGGGGGGTTGGCCTGGCTGATCTTTCAAGGTCCTTTCCAATCCCTAACACTCTGTGACTCTGTGCAATGAGAAAATCATTTGGGGTAACTTACTCAAAAGAGTTTAACACATTGCAGTCAGGGTTTTCTAGGTGTTTAGGTGTGTTCTCTGTTTACTTGACATTAGTACTTAGGGGATGCTGAAGACTCCACAAATTTGTGGTTGCCATGGCTGCCAAGCCCCGTGTATTTAAATATTCCTCAGTCACATCAGGGTTTTCCTTACAATCTGAGTTCCCAACAGCAAGTTTCTATGACCAACAGAGTCAGTATTGCTCAGAGTGACCTGATAAATCAAGTTTGAAAACAGTCGATTCCAAGAGCGTACTCACACAGGATTTCCCATCTATTGCACTCAGAATGATGAATGCAGATGATTTTATGCACGTTACTGATTATCAGTCAGAAGTGCTCAGCAGCAGTGGTTAACAGTGGTTTTTACAGTGTGGTTTAAACCATCCCCCAGCCCACTCTCACATCTTTTTTTTGTGGGGGAGACAGTGAAGATCAAGTTCTTTCCTAAGGGATGTTATCTGATTTTGTTGTCAGAGACACTTAGTTCTCAGGGAGATCAGAGTCAGAGCTAATAACTTAATGGTCCCTTGTTCTTTTTGTTGTTATCAATTTACATCAGTTGTTAAAATGCACTTTGCAAAAAGCCATCTGAAGTGCTACCCTTAAATATCACAGCGTATCACAGGATAATCCTGGCTGGAAAGGACCTCCTAGATCCCCGAGTCCAACCATCCCCACCCCAACAAAAAGCCTCAGTCCCCGAGAGACTGACAAACACAACCTGACCCCCTCCCTGCTGC